>JAHDVE020005582.1:0-250938 GCA_022606495.2 Halesus radiatus
ATCATTTTAATCATTTCGAGGTATGCTGAAGGGATCTGGAAGAGGAAGGTTTTGATGCATCAGATTTTGTCACTTATCATAGTTAAAGCCATTTCAAACCACATTTTTGTTCTGAATGGTGATCATTTACCAATTAATGGGTAATTTTGATTATTATATACTGTACTTGTATATATTTCTGTTTCACAGGCAACACTAGCCGAGCAAGAAATTATTTTGAAAGAGAAAAATAAAGCCGCTGAAGAATTAATATCGGTTGTTGGAGCCGAGAGTGAAAAGGTCTCCAAAGAAAAAGCTTTTGGTGAGTAGTGCTATGCAGAAACAGTCAATCTATATGCTGGATTTATGTGTCTCAACAAATGGAATATTTGAAGCGTAGATGGGTGGGAATGCTGTGTTTTTTCCTCATTGCTAAGGACCGTGACCCCTACTCCAATCTCCCTGGTGTATAAGGCTCCTCCACTACTCGCGATCCTGCACCGTGTAGAGCTGCAGATTTCTGATGTTGCCAAATTTGGTCATTCTAATGCAATGGTGACTTCCTCTGCTTCTCCTGCCTTCTACTTTGCCAGTGACCATGAGCTTATCGAGGTTGGAGTTCTCGGTTTGGCGAACAATGTGTCCCAAGTATCTGAGAATACGCTGTAGGCAGACAGTTGATAGCCTATTGTGGATGCCAAGCTCTTCCAGGATTGATATATTTGTGCCCCTGTATGTCCATAGAATCTTGAGTATTTTCCTCCAGCACCACATTTCGAGGGTGTCTATCTGCTTTTCCTTTCGGTGGCTCTGAGTGTTCATGTTTCCAAACCGTAAAGAAATATGGGGAAAATCTGCACGCGGACGAGTCTCATCTTGGTGGTCTTCGTTATGCCTGTCACTTCATTTCTTTTGAATTTTGCTCATGGCATCTTTTGTCATGCAAATCCTTCTTTCCACTTCTGTTTCATAACCTTTTTGTCACTTACAGACGATCCTAGGTATATGAAGTTATTCACCGTTTTTAAGTCTGTGAGAGCATTTGCTTCTACAAAGGTGTTTGCCCTGTCGATCACCATTAGTTTTAGCTTTGTTGATCAGTAAGTCTAGATTACGGCTTTCTGCTTTTATTTTAGCAAGGAAGTGATTAATTTATTCTTCAGAAGAGGCGATGAGGGTAGTGTCATCTGCATACCATGCTGTGTTTATAGTAGCAGTATTAAAATGGACGGTGCTTTGAAGAACTAGTGTCATTGATCCCTTCGGCTCCGGAGCACAGCCAGTTTTCTATGCAGTATTTTGAAATAAATAAATAAATTGTTCTAGTCGCCGAAGAAGAAAAAAAAGTCAAAGTGATTGAGGAAGACGTATCAATTAAGGCCAAAATCTGCGCCGACGACTTGGCCAAGGCGGAACCGGCCCTTTTGGCGGCGAGGGAGGCGCTCAACACGCTCAACAAGAATAATCTCACCGAGCTCAAGTCTTTCGGTACGCCGCCCGATGCCGTGGTCAACGTCACGGCGGCTGTGAGCGTGCTGCTTGCCAGGAATGGCAAGATCCCCAAGGACCGCTCATGGAAAGCTAGCAAGGTGAGTTCATTATAAAACATTCTAATTAATGAGTTGTTATTTCTTCTGGCGTCCAGCTTTAGACATAATCCTCCCACAAATTTTTCCAGATTTGCCGAACCTTGGCGGATTGACTCATCAGATAATTAGCCCATCGGATATGCATGCTACCTCTGCCTCTCTTGGCTTTTTATTGCAACGTGGTTCTGTGGGTATATTTTAAGATACACACTTATTGCAGCAAAATATTATCAATTACAAGAAAAGTTGAATTTTTAAACAGAACATCTTTTGATACGTTCTCCGGATCGATTGTACAACAATGCCCTTTCAATCCCACCCAAATTTATTAATGTTTTCGGTAAACACCGATTTATTTAGAAAATAATTGTGGTAATTAAAATTCTCTATTCTGTGAGGTACTTACACTTAAAATCTGTTTTCCCCGCTTTTAATGAGGGCAGGTTTGTCTGAATTGTTTTATAATGAAATTTAATCATCCCACTGTGCCCTAATCACAGTTTTAAAATGGCTTTGAATGCCGAAACAGCTGTTAAAATATTAATTATTACTAATTAAATGAAAAGGAACTTTATTTGAATCCACTTTAATTTTTGTATAAATACGTCTGTTCATGCGAGTTGATCGGTCACCTACTTCCAAATAATGCGTGCGATTATGTGTATCTCCCGTGCCCCCTTCTCCCCTTGTTTGACCTTCTGCCATCCAGTACAATTAAAACCACCGTCGAGAACGCAAGTTCCGTACAATTATAACCGCTGACGATCAATAACACAAGTTCCAAACAAGTATAATAATATCCAGTGAAACAAGTGAAGACACAATTGAATTATCCACAGTGAATGGTGAAATCGGTGAGTCCCTTCTTTTACCACTTCCATTTATTATTGTTCCTCAATCCTATGCCATAGTCGCTCGTAAATCCTTTTACATACAATTCACAAGCTAGTTTCGATTCGACTGAATCATCTTCAGTACTTAAAATATACTAGACAATGTATTTGTACAAACATAAAAGTGGGTTAAAACAAAGTGTCTTTTCATTAATTTCATCATGTCAATCCATAAAGTGTTTGGTCATTGTGAAAATCTAGGTGTTCATTTTATTTCAATGTTTTTTTTTTGTTTACAGATGATGATGAATAAGGTGGACCAGTTCTTGTATGATCTCCAGAACTATGACAAGGAGAATATTCAGTTGGATATTGTTAAGGTTAGTTTTTTTTGTTATTTAACGTGGTGCCAATAACGTGAACATAATTACACAGACCATGACACCAGGTCATCATGACCTGGATTTTGTCAGTAAATTTTAAACTAAAATTCAAATGCTTAATTTTAATAAATATTTACTAAATAAGGGTTCCTTACATACAAGATAAAATAATAAAAATACCAATATAATTTTATTAACTTTCTCAAAATATCAAACACAAAATCAACTTTGAAAACACAACTTGCGTATTTTTCTATTTTTTGTAAAGTACACTAAATATTGTAGCATTGGTCGCCAAAATGTAACCTCGCCTGCTAATGCTCGACTCTATCTCAAGATTCGTGGTTGAGTCTGATGGATGAAGCACGGGGAAGTGGGATGTATATCATGATACTAGAAATCAAACCCTATTTAAAGGAAAAACATAATGTTTATTGGCTCTATAACCAGATGGTAATGTTAGAGGAAAAAGAAGAGTAGAGAGGAGGATTAATTTTAAAACGAAACCATTTCAAGAATAAAGGGAGGGCTCTTGTGGACGGATTCTTATTCTCAGCATCAGGTAAGGCCGCTACAGTCCTGATGTTCGCCGATTTCCACGATCACCATCCGCGAGGTCTATGACGACTCTCGGCAGCGCCATCTGCCACAGCATCTTCCGTGCGGTCCAGATAATAATAGGGGAGGATGCTACCTTTTTGTCCTGTATGGTCGTCGATATAGCCCGTTCATTCTCAGCATGGATTCTTTTTCCAACGCACCTGGCACGCGCGGTTGGATTTGATCACTTTACGGAATTGGCCATCCGTAATTAGAAAAACAAACTCACTTTGGGTAAATAGGGTAGACGCTCCCTGGCGTCAAACAAAACAGGAAAACTAATACATAAAACTCCTCTTCTATCACATCGACCTCCGTGCCCGCCTCAGGTTACGCCTGTCGCCATCTTGACCCCGCTTCTCTCTCTGATGTCGGATGTGTCGTCCATAGACACGTCATGAAATCTTGTCATAGACAATCGCAGTGCTGCATTTATAACGGGGTTAATAATTACGTTACAATATTAATAGGAATCAATAATTTTATACGCTAAAAGAAAGAATATACCAACTTCTTATCATAATAATAATATGAAATCAGTCTTCAACTTCCTCATTCAGAGACATGTAACTACTGCAATTTTCGCAATATTACGTAGGCTCAGAAGATCTAGGTTTTTTGATGAATCTGAGTCCATATTCACATTGTTTGCATCTTGTTCAGTCCCAGTGACTCGCATTTTTCATAATGAAATTCTACAGCACAAATCACTTTTGTTATTTTGCAAAAAACACTATTTTCATAAGCAGAATGCAGGGACAAAAATCCACGAAATTACAATAATTTCATCATAAGAGTAAAATGTGTGGGTGATTACAATGATACTTTTTTTTGTTTCCGACAATACAATTTTGCATAACATGTTGTTGTACCCTTTGCCCAAAAAGGGACATTTTACTGCCCTCTTTTGCGCATTTCAGAAAAAAACAACCTAATTAGAGAGCATTATAATGTACAGGTGTATATATCGCAATATTTGAGATATTTTATGATAATCAAAAAATATTATGTAATTATAAATCTACAGGAAATTAAATAATATAGTGCTTCACCAAGCGGTCTTTAAGTTCGATATCCGAGGTTGCATTTGAATCACCCTCGTCGGAGTCTGACTATTCTAACAATGCCAAAATTCTCTTCAATGGGTTAAAAAAAAAGTATTATTAATTGTTTTTAAAGGTGTTCATCATCATGTTAAAATTATCATTGCGAAATTCCACCATGTTTTTAGTGATGAATTTTCATTATCTTAGTTAAATACCAGTATTTTTCCATATTTTCGTGATAATTTTTTTTTTATCTGCCAAATCAACCCAATTTACAATGGTTTTTATAAATTAAAATTTAAAAAAAAATTAGTCTTAAAACAAAAGGTGACGCAGTGTAGGTAATAGAACTGTATATAGTACGCCCTTGAGGTGATTTTCTCACGAAAACGGCGCTATAGAAGTAATCCAATTATTATTATTATTATTATTACTCTATAAAATTCACAGAAGTGAGCGTGGAGATGGCGACATTCAGCCATAGATACTAACCGTAAAGAATGGTTATAATCATTATGATTTCGACCCCTTGGTAATAACAAGATTTCCAGCTGACTAATAATGATCCTTAAAGTTGCTCCCCTAAGAGCACATTATCGCATAACATTGCCGTGTCAGATGGAACCTTGTTATTCCAAGGGATCAATTTGTTGGATGAGAATTGATAGACAAAATTTTGGCTTTCAATGTAAACTTATTTTAACCCAGATAGGTTAAATTACATAATATTTGATATAAGTATTTTCTTTACTTAATCAACAATGTGTGGGTTCCGAAAAACAAAAAAAGGCGCAATGAACTCACTGGAAACATGTTTGATTCGTTATTTGATCGGTTGGTTTCCAGGCCATCAAGCCATACATCAAGGACCCGGATTTCCTGCCCGAGACGATCCTGAGCAAATCCAGCGCAGCGGCCGGCCTGTGCGCATGGGTCATCAATATCATGCGCTTCTACGATGTGTATGTGGTGGTGGAGCCCAAACGGAGGGCGCTCATTACCGCCAACCTCGAGCTGGCCGCCGCCAGGAACACGCTGGCCCAGCTGAAGGATAAGATTGTGGTAAGTTGAACATACATGCGTTATCATCAATTTGGATTCATACC
Organism: Halesus radiatus; assembly: GCA_022606495.2. Classification (NCBI taxonomy): domain Eukaryota; kingdom Metazoa; phylum Arthropoda; class Insecta; order Trichoptera; family Limnephilidae; genus Halesus; species Halesus radiatus. The sequence continues at coordinate 5,537 of JAHDVE020005582.1, forward strand.
CAAGTATCTTAAATACGGAGACCAAGCGGAGGGCGCCCCCTTCTCCATTTTCTGGATTAATTAGGAAACAGGAGTTACTCATTATTTGTGAATTTCGTGCTGAAGGAATTGAAGAGTTAAATTCGTTTTAAAGGGGAGAAACAAAACACTTGCATAATTATTGAGTGCCTGGGAATGTTTTGTGCAGGAATTAGAACAGAGACTGGCGGTGCTCCTCGCAAACTTCCAAGAGGCTGTGAATGAGAAGTTGAAGTGCCAAGCAGAGGCGGATGCCACCAATATCACCATAGACCTGGCCAACAGACTCGTCAATGGATTGGCTTCCGAGAAAGTTAGGTAATGTGGAATGTTTTTTCATATGTTGTTTTGCACAATATGGAAAAATGTGGTTTATGTTTCATGTTTTTTTTCAAACTTCCCCTTTTCATATTGTTTCCTTTCATGTTACATATTTTAATTTATTTTGTTTTTGTTCATGCTGTTTTCTTTCATATTTCACCTTTTCAAGCTTTGTCCTATTGTGTTACTTTCATTTCTCTTGTTTTCATTCTGGTTATTTTTTTTTTATTTTAGACATTTTGATAATGTCTTCAGAACCGAAACAGCTGTCACACATAATAATTACCTAGCAGAACTTTTAAAAAATAAACTGTTTTTTAAATTAAATAATTATACTAATTATTAAATTAAAATGTAGGTCTATAAATTAAACAACACAATAATTACTTGTTCATTCAATTATGATGTATTCTGTAATACTGCACTATATTATTATGTGGTAATTACATGCTGTATTCATTCATTTTGTATTATTTTATGTTGCATTTCTGTGTTCATTCATTGTGTATTTAACATTATTGTATTTATTTTGAGTTTTGTATTTATTCATGATGTTTCTTTCATGATTTAAGGGCTTTCTGTTTGCCCAATATTAACTGAAGCCACCGCGTCGAATTGTTCGACCATCCGGTCATCTTTTCCTATAGTCAAGTTCAAGTTCCTGTAGTGGCTTTAGTTAATATCATTCAAACCAATCATATGGAAGGCCCATTAGTTATTAATTGATGTTGTATTCTTTCATCATATATATAGAGATCCCTTTTCGTACTATGTTGATCCAATGCAGCGGTATGCCAGGTTTTTGTTAATTCGTTTGCATTTTTTGATCCACCCTTATTTGTTGATCTATTACCAAAGCTGGCATACATAAGTTGATCCGAAGGATCAACTTTTGTCATCAAGATTTTGCATTGAGCCACGCTCATTTATACATCACATACATTTTACACTTTTTCCCTTTGTTGATCCGATTACATGAACCAATCAGAGTGCTTTGCTCATCAAAGTCAAATATCTGGTTCTTAGCGAGTATAGGTATCGCCGCCCCGGGAACCATTCGTTGGATAACCAACACCTCTACCATAGGTCACCCCAAGCGATTCGATATATTTGGTGACGTAGCAGAGGTGCCCGGGTTCATGGGGTGAGGTTTGTCCAGGTCTTAACAGTAGAGTATTTATGATTTTTCTATGTGAATACCATTTCTATGTGGTTATCCAATGAATGGTTGCCGAAGCAGCGGTACCTATACCCGCATTCCAAATTGAATCTCCCAGGTTGGTAGTAGTTGGGACTCTTGTGCGGTATAAATAAAATTTGTTGTTCAGGTGGACACTGAGCGTGGCCAACCTCAAAGACTGCGGCATGATGCTGCCGGGAGACGTGCTACTCATCACGGCGTTCATCTCCTACGTGGGCTGCTTCACTCACAGCTATCGGATGGAGCTACTCAACAACATATGGATGCCTTTCTTCTACAGAGTTGATGTATGTGTACCTACTTTATACCAAAACAACCAGAGACAATAAATTAAGCTGATATTTTTGAAATACTTCAATTGTAGTGAAATAACTATTTTGTATTATTTTTTATACTCTTATTATTTTGTAGTTTTAGGGCCGTTCTTCCCAACTTTTCGAGTGATTAATCTGAGTCACTGATCAGCCAAGTGTTTTGTTATGTATTCCCTCTATTTGCCTCGTAAAATTAACATAAGATGACTTAATATTGTATGAACACATAATCTGTTCTAAAAACTAAAACATAAATTTATATTTTGTAAATGAATTAAAAACTACTTTGTATTCATCTCTTTATTAATATATACATATCAACATGTTTCGAAAGCGACGCTGTCCTTATCAGGAATATATAGAATACTAAAAAATAATAATGTCAAGTATCGATAAATGATAAACATAGAACACAATAATGTAAGAATAGACATCATTTTTCTATACATGTTCTACTGGTATTTCAATGGGAGATGCTTTGAGAAACTAGTGTCATTGATCCTTTCGGCACTAGTGCACAGTTGCGAAACACGCTAAATGCGCGCCCAACTTCCGTGCACGGTTGATATTTGTCGCATAAGAACGGGTCGCTTCTACGACTCATTCTTGTGTTCAACAGCTCGGCTGTGGAATGATCAGCCGGCCTCTGTGTTTCCAGACCCATGTTAACTCCTTCCCATCCTCCGAAAGACCCTCCACACAGCATCCTTAAAGATGACAAGCCTTGAAGGAAATTATCCCCCACAGAGCCTCTTACGTGGAGTACATTTAATTTTAAAACATAACGATATAATAGAAAATTTTTACCTTATAATGAAACTTATATATGGGTTTATTTAAAACCTATAAACTAAGATAAGCATTATCATTTTGCTGCCAAATCCACGTTTTTTTTTACCAATCTTCATGTCTAATTCTCCATTTAATTGTTCCACTATGTCACCTGGTAGTCCCAAATGCATTCGTCAGGTGGCGCTAGTAGTGACCCTATCACAGATCCCATAAATTTCATTAGCATTTATTTTTGCGAATCTCAAATATGTTTGTTTCGATTAACATGGACTATTAAAATTTTTGGAGTATATTAAAAACATATTAAAAACATATTAAAAACATATTAAACATATTAAAAACAGTGATACTGTTACGTGTACGTAATTGAGAAGCAAAGTGTTGATAGCACACTCAAGTGCAGTGTGGTATGGTTTTTATTTTAATTATTTTTATTTCTCTGTTGCATTCTAGCCAAAGATCCCCATAACAGACAACCTGGACCCTCTGATGGTGATGACAGACGACGCGCAGGTGGCCGCCTGGAACAACGAGGGGCTTCCGGCTGACAGGATGAGCACGGACAATGCCACGATACTCACCCACTCCGCCCGCTGGCCGCTGATGATCGACCCCCAACTGTATGTCTGTCTCAACCTAACTAGTGGTAGATACTCTCAGTATCGCCCTGGTGAAAAACCCCATTCAGAATCGATACATTGCTTGAAAATGGCTTTAGATGTGTTTGTGACTAAATCTAAATAGCCAGGTACTTCCTTATCTTCATCTTTCTCATCTCTTTCCCTCCCCACTCCCTTCAGCCTAATAACATACCCCAATTGGGATGCCGTAGTCCCACTAATAATAATAATAAATAATATTCGGATGATTTTTATAGCGCCGTTTTTGTGAAAAATCACCTCAAGGGCGCTTTACAAATCTTACTTCCTATTCTTACATTATTCCTATATTAAATCTATGACATTTTTTTTTTGGACACTATCATTACACATTATTTATAGACCATATAAAGAGATGCAGTTAGATTATCAAAATTAAATACGGCTTGGTCTAAGTTTTCATACAAGTTTAATTGAAAAAAAAAATAATAGAAGCTATCTGTATTTATTCCTTACGATATATTGCAAGACGCTAATACGAATGATAGGAGTTATGTGAAGTTGGGCGGCGGGTGAGGACGGGGGCCGGGGGTACTGATCCTATCTTCCAATCTTCTTTGTCTTTGTTGGTGACTCCCCTGGGCTGCGTGACGGGACGCTCGGTGTTGGTTTGCCCATACGCCAGGTGGCGCTCGTCGGCCGGCTTCAGGATCTGGAAAGACCACATCAGCGTGTCGTCTATTTCTCGCCCCAGCCGGTGGTATCCTTGTGGGGTCGGACCACAGCAGGTCGCAGAGCAGCCTTGTCGGGCACGTCCGTGGGCCGCATGATGCACCGGATCTGCTCCGTGAACTGGAGGTCAGAACTCAGGTCGCTGTGACAGCAGAAGATCTTCTCGTCAAATGTTTTTATTTCCTATTGCGCCTTTCTCGGTAGCCACGAAATCTAATTTTGCGGATTGCAGTTGTGGTACAGTGTTCAAGGTTATACAGCGATATCTTTGCAGCTTATTAAAGGCTCCAAAATAGCACATTCACCATTAAGTTTGAGTTGTCTAGCTCGTATACGATATTGTTTACAATCACCACAGTTCAAAGAATAACATTGTAAATCATTCACTTTGGGACACTTTTAACAAGCAAAAAGGTCTTTTAATAAGCACATGTGTCGAACGCTTCGACCGACCGATGCTTTTGGGTTAGTTTTAGAACAACGTGACAGATTTGAAGTTAAAATATTTGGGTTTTTATTTGATTTTTTATTATAAACTTGATTTAAGCCCGAAACGGCCACACTAAAATTATATGATTTTTATAAATGTAACCTATAAATTATTGCGGTTATTTTACGCTACTTTAACACCGGAAAAATTAAGAACTAAGCAATATTTCCCAGATAAACTGGAGCGCTTATAAAAAGCTGCCGGCTGCTGCGAGAGCGCCAAAATATAAAAACACTGGCTCCTGAAAGTTGATACTCTTGTGTGATATTAAAGTAAAAAACTGAATTAACCTCTATGTAAGAAATTTTGTAATGAGATTTGGAAGGCGAAGGTTGGGAAGTACTTGGCTATTCCACACATAGCTAAAACCATTTCATTTTAGGCCTGGAAAAAATTTTCAAGCAAGAAAATCTCCTACAACCATTACAGTAAGCGAAAGATGTTGCTTGTGTCATGATGGAGGACTTAGCCAGCTGAGGAACTGAACTCATGATGCCTGGGTGGGACCCAGATGTGATCTCAGCTCAGCCATCGACCGGTCGTTATTAATATGGTTAATTTAATTTGCTACCACCATCTGAACTGCATCATCTGATGGATGGTATTATAAAATAATTTCTTTAAATGAAACAAATAACCCTCGACTCTGTGCAGAAATGGGCTGTCTGTTTGATAGATTTGCCTAACTTAAAAAAACGGATTGCAATCATTGGTGCACAGATGTCAGGTTGGAATGCTGTCCTTGTTCTACCGGTATATCATTGGAAGATGCTCCGAGGAACTAGCGTCATCCATTCGGCACCAGTGTACAGTTGGGAAACACTACTTTGACATCTGTCACATGAGAACGGGTCGCTTCTACGAATCGTTCTTGTGTTCAACAACTCGGCTGTGGAATGATCTGCTCGCTTCTGTGTTTCCTCCCTCCGACAACATGGGTCTCTTTAAGACTTAGGTTCACTCCTTCCTATCCTACGAAAGACCTTCCACACAGCATCCCCTTGCATAGGCCTTGAGGGAAATAATTTCCCTCAGGGCCTCCTGCGTCACTGTAAAAAATTCAAAAAAACTTTCAATATGTTGACATGTCAATCCTAATACGCGACGACAGTTATCTGTGTATCGCTATCGATAACGATATGTGAATATAATGGACGGATTTAATTAAAGTTAACAATTATTTGATATAGGCAAGGAATCAAGTGGATCAAGAGTCACTACGGCAGCCAGTTGGTGGTGGTTCGTCTCACGTCTCAGTCCTATCTAGACACGATCGAGCGAGCAATATCCAATGGAGACGTGTTGCTCATTGAGAACATCTCCGAGACTGTGGAGGCCGTGCTGGATCCTCTGCTGGGGAGGCTACTCATCAAGAAGGGGAAAGTTATCAAGGTATTGTAATGAAAAAAAATTGTTGTATTTTACTTTAACCTCTGGTGTGCCACGTTCCCACCAAATAAAACCCCCTAGTGTACCAGCCATAAAATGTAGTTTTGCGCGGAATGTGCTAGCTGACAGTAATTTTGTAATTACTCACTGTTTTACACAATGTTTTTGTAAATTGTACTGTCTTATCAGATAATGTGTTTATATGTTTATTTACTCCAGAATAGCTACTTATATTCAGAAAATTGATTATTTTTTTCCGTCATTTTATATGAAAAATTTTTTTTTTATGGTTTTATTATATTTTTATAAAGCTAAATTAATGGCCTTCACAATAAAAATAAAATAATACGATGTTTTCCTTTAAATAAATACAGTAATACAACATTGAAAATCATTGTTGCAAGGTTGATGACGCTTTCACGATGGTGACACACTTTTTACAGATAAAATGTGTATATTTGCATGTAGCGAAATGACAAGATAGAATAATATTAAGATGTATTATTTCCTTGCCAACCGAATAAAAACATATTTTAGTATGCTAGGAGCACTTTTTACGGTTAAAAATACTATAAATTCGAGTTGAGTCGGGTGCGTTGATGGAGAATGCCAGCATCGCTGGCACACAAGTAATATTCGCTATTCAATGACAAGTTGATTGGGGAAAAAAGTCAAAATAATTTAATAATCTTCTATAAAGATCTACAGGAATCTGGTATGCTGCTTCATCTACCTGAAAATAATCGACATACATAATAAAATAACTAAAATTGGATCAATGAATTAATTCAGGCTGACATTGAACCAGAAATGCATCTTAGTTTATACTTGCTATATAGCGGTGAAAGAGGCGTCTGCATCATCTCAATTCTGCTCCAGGTTTACTTGTAATATAGTTTACCAGGCGTAACTGATTATCAGCGGTAATAAATTTGTTCGTATTTTTCTCATGAATTGAAAGATGAGTGACTGCCCGACGACTGACTACTCAGTAGAAATAAAATGAATGGTCATGGCACCCAGGGGCCGCCACTGTTTGCAATCTTTTAGTTTCTGTTTGCAGATTGGTGATAAAGAAATTGATTACAATTCAAAATTCCGGCTCATTCTGCAAACCAAGCTGGCAAACCCTCACTACCAGCCAGAAATGCAGGCCCAGTGCACTCTCATCAATTTCACGGTCACTCGTGATGGGTAAGGAAAGTTCCATATGTACATACTATCAATCCATTATTACATACGAGGTGTGTTCAAAAGAATAGGTGAATTTCGAATTTTTTCGAAAAGTATTTATTTATTCATCAATATCCATTTTCTCCCCTTGAAAGTAATCCCCCTCAGATATAATGCACTTATGTCACCGCTTCTTCCAATCCTCGAAGCACTTCTGGAATGCGCTTTTCGGTATGGCCATCAGCTCGTTCTTCGATTCTGACTTTATCTCATCAATTGTGGCAAAACGCTTTCCTTTCATTGGTCTCTTCAGTTTCGGGAATAGGAAAAGTCGCAGGGAGCCAAATCTGGTGAATACGGTGGTTGAGACATGATCACGGTGTTGTTTTTTGCCAAATAATCACGAACAAGCATTGATGTGTGAGCTGGTGCATTATCGTGATGCAAAATCCATAATTTGTTTTTCCACAATTCCGATCGTTTGAGCCGTATTGCTTCACGCAAACGTTGCATAACTTCCTTGTAGTATTCCTTATTAACCGTACGACCTGTTGGCAACTCAGAACTGAACTCATGATGCACCACGCCATTGTAATCGAAGAAAACAGTGAGCAAAACCTTCACATTTGATAAAACTTGGCGTGCTTTTTTCGGTCTTGGCTCTTCTGGCCGCTTCCATTGGGATGATTGGACCTTGGTTTCGACGTCATAACCATATACCCACGTTTCATCACCAGTTATGACCCTTTTGAGCAAATCTGGATCGTCTTTGACGTCATTCAACAACTCCTGAGCGATACTAATGCGACGTTGCTTTTGCTCAAAATTTAGCAATTTCGGAACAAACTTCGCTGCCACACGTTTCATGCCCAAAACATCCGAGAAAATTGCATGGCACGAGCCGATTGATATGCCAACATCTTCTGCAACTTCCCTTATAGTGATTTGACGATTTTCCAAAACCATTTTCTTCACTGTTTCGATGTTTTCTTCGTTTGTTGACGTGGTTGCAACTCCACGACGCTCATCGTCATTAACATCTTTTCGGCCTTCTGTAAAGCGCTTGTATCACTTATAAACACTTTTTTGAGACAATGTAGACTCGCCGAATGCCACAGTCAACATTTTAAGTGCATTGGAGCACTTTATTCCATTTTTAACGCAAAATTTAATACATATTCTTTGATCCATTTTTTTCAAAAGTAAAAAATCGAAGAACACACAAAAACGTGACTAACTTTTCCAGTTGTCAAAAATAAACCACTAATCCAAAATGGCTGATAATGCTAACATATGATAAACAAATGTGTACCAACATAACAAAAAAAAAATTCGATAATCGAATGTACACAGCCCGCGAAAATTCAAAATTCACCTTTTCTTTTAAACACACCTCGTATGGCATAGCCATTAGAAAAAAACACAAAGCGACAATTAAACTCATCCTTCAAGTACCGTTCTACACAGACTCGGGTGAAATTTTCCAAATACTTGTCAAATCTGTATTACTACACTTCTTCCAACACAAACTTCCCATTCCAATGCAACAATAAAAACCAGATCCTAAGCAAATAAAACCCTGAATATCCCGATAACACGCACCTCACACGGGTAACAACACCTTAATTACTACGCAATCAAACTTTATAATTGCATGCCCACCACTCTGAAACAACTACTAACTACATATAAATATAATATCTACAATTTATCTCAAAAAATATGTCACAGCCTAGATCATAAATACCAGATATTCACTTTATTCAAAACATGATTAAAACAAACCAAACATAACCCAATACATAAAATGTTATACTTACTTACTTTACAGTCCCTTCTCTCTCTCTCTCTCTCTCTCTCTTTCTCTCTCTTTCTCTCACTTTATCTCACTTTTTCTGTTCAATAAACTTTCCTATTATTGAACAAACTTGAATGTATATAAAATCACGTGTTTCTTCCTTTTTAATAAAAGTAACCAATACACTTCAATACTTGTACCACATTTAACACATTCACGTGAACACCTCAGCACAGGTTCTCCTAGTGAGATGTTCACGACAGATATAACACTCCATTCACAATATCACATTCTCAAACCTATCTCACACTCCATATTATAAAACACCATACAAAGCACCTTTATTATAATTAATTGATAAACTAAAGTTCTTAAAAACTTAAGACAAGATTTTTGTGCATAGCGCAAAGGGTAACAATATTATTTTTATAAACAATAATTATTAATCTAAAACACTCATCCAAATTGAAAAAAACCTTCCGAGCAAAGATAAATGTCGCCGGCAGGACTCGAACCCGCACCCTTCTAATGTCCGGTTAGATGCTCTACCGTTGAGCTACGTCGGCTTATCGCAAACCCGCCAAGTTAATCAATATATACTAGTGTTCCATTTAATAATTACTGTTTTTATTATATTTTCACCTGCAAAATGTGATTTCATGTGAAAAATTTAAAAATTAAAAAAAAATTTAAAAATTTAAAAAAAATTTCATGTGCGGGTTCGAGTCCTGCCGGCGACATTTATCTTTGCTCGGAAGGTTTTTTTCAATTTGGATGAGTGTTTTAGATTAATAATTATTGTTTATAAAATAATAATTGTTACCCTTTGCGCTATGCACAAAAATCTTGTCTTAAGTTTTTAAGAACTTTAGTTTATCAATTAATAAATATTTGACAAGTCAAAGCAATTTTCACCAATAAAATGTAGACATAATTTGTCTCGACGCCATCTATTTGAGGGATTTAGCCGTTACAAGCCTCTCTCATATTAATAAAAAGTTGGTTGTTTACAGGTGAAAATATAATAAAAACAGTAATTATTAAATGGAACACTAGTATATATTGATTAACTTGGCGGGTTTGCGATAAGCCGACGTAGCTCAACGGTAGAGCATCTGACCGGACATTAGAAGGGTGCGGGTTCGAGTCCTGCCGGCGACATTTATCTTTGCTCGGAAGGTTTTTTCAATTTGGATGAGTGTTTTAGATTAATAATTATTGTTTATAAAAATAATAATTGTTACCCTTTGCGCTATGCACAAAAATCTTGTCTTAAGTTTTTAAGAACTTTAGTTTATCAATTAATAAATATTTGACAAGTCAAAGCAATTTTCACCAATAAAATGTAGACATAATTTGTCTCGACGCCATCTATTTGAGGGATTTAGCCGTTACAAGCCTCTCTCATACTCATAAAGTTGGTTGTTTGCAGGTGAAAATATAATAAAAACAGTAATTATTAAATGGAACACTAGTATATATTGATTAACTTGGCGGGTTTGCGATAAGCCGACGTAGCTCAACGGTAGAGCATCTAACCGGACATTAGAAGGGTGCGGGTTCGAGTCCTGCCGGCGACATTTATCTTTGCTCGGAAGGTTTTTTTCAATTTGGATGAGTGTTTTAGATTAATAATTATTGTTTATAAAAATAATAATTGTTAACCTTTATTATACTTTAAAAAACATGTTTTGTAAAATGTTACTGTATAATGTATGGATATAAATAAAATAAATACTTGAATCTTCGGTGCTACAACCCTTGGAGTGTCCTGGCCATCTCTAAAAACTCCTACATTCTCCATTCCTGCTGGTCTCTTGTTATTTCGCTCCAGTTCAATATGCATAAAGATGCAGTGTTCATCTCCACCCCGTCCAGCTGCCTAAGTTTAGGTCTCCCAACACTCGTAATCGTCCAGTAAGTTTATTAAAAGCGCTAAAAACCTTCTCATAAGAATAGTACTTTTTAAAACTTAGGCTTGAAGAACAGCTGCTGGGAGAAGTCGTGAAGTCAGAGAGACCCGATTTGGAATCGCTGCGAGCCGATTTAACCAAGCAACAGAATGACTTCAAAATAACATTGAAGTCCTTGGAGGACGACCTTCTCTGCCGACTCTCTTCGGCGGGACCTGACATTCTGAACGACTCGGCGCTCGTGACCAACTTGGAGACGACAAAGAAGACTGCAGCAAAGATAGCGGCTAAGGTCAAGGAAGCCAAAGTCACGTCTCTGAAGATAGACGAAGCGAGAGAACACTACAGGTGGGTAAAATGTGTTTTAATATCTCTTCTAGTATATTTCTCAATTGAACAAGCTATTGAAAAACAAGCTTTTATAGTTTTATTGTTTTATTGTTTTATTAATTAACCTGTGGAATGCCAACGAATTCGGAATAGTCACTTTCTCAAGTGATTTTGAGCTTTAAATATGTTTGTACAATACTCAAGTAAATTTTATTCGATTGGCAAATGAATAATACTATGTTTAAAATATTCTCACTTATTACGGACGTGCCAACTGAAAAAAATAAATAATATCCTTTCACTGCGAAAAATACTTCCGGTTTTTTAAATCATATAATCAAAATCAATAGGTTCTTTGTAAACAAGACTACGCGAGTATTTGATACCTAAGTTATGTACTCATGTCGCGTACAGTCCGTACAAATTGCTACTGAATTCATCCTTAAAAAATTCAATATTTTTAAAAAACCATATGACTTCCCAACAAACAGTATTTTAGCATTACTACAGCACAAAGATATCAGTAACACAGTAACAATATATACTCAGCAATAAATACTAGTGTTAGTAACATCATAGGAGGTCTAACAGTAACACTGATAACAGCAGCTCAACATCATTTTGTATATAAACGCTTTAAATTATTCAATGACCTATCAATGGACATAAGAACAGAGACAAATTACGAAATATCCAAGGAAAAACTTTAAAAAAAATTTAAACATCCGGCCTAATCCATTGCATAGTCGCAAATTATATATTTTCTTATATTACATGTTTAAATGCATATTATATTAAAATGTGTACTTTTTAATATTTTTTCACTATATCTGTAAAACACTAATTATTTATATACTTTTGTAAATTCAGAAATTGTTATTCACATTTCTGTACACTTAACTTTCCTTTGTTGAAACATTTAATATTTTTCATTTATGTATGTATTTGTTTACACTATAAAGTTTTTTTTTTAATATTAACAATTACTCCTTTCTTAAGTACAAACATCAGCGTACATTAGGAAAGAATATATATTGCACAAAAAAATTTAAGTTCTGAAGAGCTTTTTTTTTCCTTATCTTGCAGACCTGCGGCGGAGCGCGCCTCTCTCCTCTACTTCATCCTGACGGACCTCAGCAAGATCAATCCCATCTATCAGTTCTCCCTGAAGGCGTACTCCGTGGTGTTCAAGGACGCGCTGACCAGGGCAGCCCCTGAGGAGCGGCTGGCGCTGAGGGTCCGGAGTCTGCTGCACAGCATCACCTTCTCCGTCTTCACGTACACGAGTCGCGGACTATTTGAGTGCGATAAGCTGATATTCCTGTGCCAGATGGCGCTACAAGTAACAATAATTTTTTTTTAATCTATTATGGTATTATTATTACTTATTATCCTACTATTTTTATCTTATTGAACATTTTTTCCATTAAATGTGAAAAAAAAATGATATCTGTTTCAAAGCTTCATAACTCATGATGGTAATTCGTTACGAACTGAAATTGTTGTATGGGGCAAGCATCAATGATAACAACGACAACATGAAGAAATTTTTGGCAACAATGTGACGAGCAGAGTTAGCCTCAAAGTAACTTTGTTACAATTAACCCTTTCAGACTTGAATTAACCGCTTCTGTGTAAGCGATGCCGGAGTGACACTCTGACATTTGTACCTGTTGTGTGCTGATGCTGGAGTGGCATTCTCTGGCAATACACTCGACTCAACTACATTTTATAGTATTTAGATTGTTAAAAATGCTCCTAGCGTACTAGAATATTTTTTTCACTTGGCAAGGAAATTAAATTATGACATTTTCCTCTAAATAAATATAGTAATTTGATATTGAATATTGTCATTGCAAGGTCGATGGTGCTTCTACAATGGATACACGTACAGATAAATTAAATATGTTTGCATGTGATCAAACGACAAGATAGAATTGTATTATATAGATACATTATTGTCTATAATTAATTTATAACAAAGAGCGATTAAAATATATTTTCGTATGATTAAAATATATTATGGTTAAAAATACTATATAATCGAGTTAAGTTATGTGCGTTGCTAGAGCATGCTGCTCCGACATCGCTGGAACACGATGGGTATAAATGCCAGAGTGCCGCTGGCACACAAGCAGTTATAAAATTCGAGAGAGAAGATTCAAACGAGATTAAACACAAAAAACACTTTTCATAAAATAAAAAATATAGTCCAAAAGTGGGCGGTGAAACAAATAAGATTGGGAACCTCTGGGTTACATAAATCCAAGAAATAAAATGATGAGTTTTTCCAGATACAAATATCAAGCGACGAGGTGTCTGCCGAGGAGATAGACTTCCTGCTGCGCTACGCCGTGAAGGCGCTCGTACCCCCGGTGCCCGTGCAATGGCTGACTGATCAGGCTTGGGGCGGCGTCAGCGCGCTGGCCAAGATGGAGGACTTTGTCAACCTGGACAAGGACATCGAGAGTGCCAGCAAGAGGTGAGTACAAATATTGTCCACCGTTTAGGCGCTTGTCTGTTATCACTGATAGATTATCCTTAGAAGTGTCGGCTATTCTCATTTTAAAGAAAACTAATGATTAATTAGATAATGTAAATTGACCATTTACATTATCTCCTCATTATCCTCCAAGGCCGATGAAATTGATAATCTGCTCAAGAAAACGTTTCGATACATGATAATGTTTTATCAATTTCGAAATTAAAAATTACGAAGACGCCTACACACTTCTTTCTGTTGGACTTAGATAAAATTGTTTTAAGTTGGGCCTTTCTAACCTCACCCCACAGCTATCACTATCACTTTTTTTTCCCTAATTGACCGATCCCATAGAGCAAATAATACATAGAGATTCCCTAACACGTAAGAGGAAGAAATTAAAATAAGAGAGGCGATGGACGAGCTAGGGGTCTTGCCAATTTAACTAAAACTGGAACTAAGTAAAAAAGTTTATTTTGTTTACAAAAACTGAATATTTTGTTAGAGTATTTAATTTGACCCTTTTTATAAATGTTTTGTAATTTGCTTACCGCAGTCGAAATCACGCGAAACAAATGTGGACAGCATTTAACTAAGCTCGTGCCAAAATGAGTGACCTTTGCCTCCAACCTTCGAAATCGTACTTAGAGCAAGTCTAATAATTCTGACATCAGTGGTCGATCCCCACTATGTTATTTCTGTTGGGTTAGGTTAGGTCCAAAATTGAAAATAATAAATGCTACTGCAAGTTTGCAAGTGTGGTCATGTCAACATGCCAACAATCGCGTTATGCAGGTCACAGTTTATTCACACTCACTTTTTAATTTTTTTATTATTTATTGATACGGAGACGGTTTGCATAGCTCCCGTGAGCACTCACTCATTGTGCTATCTCCCATTTACCTTATTCCTTTGATAGTACCCGGTTCCTTTGATGTTGTTCACCATGGTTGTTATTGGATATTCGGCTATGTCTCTTGGTTCCACAATATGTCTTCCCAGGTAGCTGAACCTTCTTACCATCAAAGCGTTACATTGGCACCATAGGAGTTGCTTCATCTTTACATTTCCTGCATCTATTGGTGGTTTCCACTCCCAACAGGTGCATGTGTCTCCTGAGGTGGCAGTGTCCCCCAGTTCCCTCAGTGAGTTTTTGTTCATATTGAGTAGTTGCCTGGTTCGTCTGGGGTTAGATCCGTTTATGAGTACTTTGGATTGTCTCTTTCCGGGTGCCCTCTCCCATCCCTTCCAGTACCGGGATTGAACCCATCTTTTAATATGTAGTTTGGTGTGGCAAGCTGCCGCTCCTACGGCAGGCTCGGATCCCTCGAACGAATAAATGTCGTTATTTATTATCTTTCCTTTTTAATGATATCCTCTTCTCTCTCTCTCTCTCTCCCTCGGAAGACGTGGACCTCATTAAACCGCACCCGGTGCAGTCACAGCCGTTGTGCATATATGATGCATAAATGGGGCCTAAAGAATTCCGAACTTTGTGAATGTGGACATATTCAAACTTCAGTTTCCCTATGGCACATCTGTGGTGAACCAAGTGACTCCCGATGCCGCCACTATGACCTCCACCAACTCTCCTTCACCATACGAAGAAGAAGAATGATATCCCCACTGGGATTTCTCGTGCTGAGGATTTATTTCATTTACATAATATTAAATCAAATTACATATTTGAATTTGATGAAATTGCTGAAAGAATTGTAATATGAGATATTTTAGTGCTGTTGAGTAGTTTTGGTGCAATTGGTCAGTCTGTATGAAACGCACTAATGTTACGGTTGATTGAAATCTTATTTGTTTAAACGTAAGGTGACAGTCTCAAATTTAATTTCCAGGTGGCAAAAATTCACCGAGGGAGAAGCTCCAGAGAAGGACAAGGTCCCTGGAGAGTGGAAGAATAAGACGCCCCTGCAGAGGCTGTGCATCATGAGGGCTTTGCGGCCTGATCGGATGACCTACGCCACCAGGTACCTGAAATGTATTATATAATTTTCTTTCCCTTGTCCTGATCGGTTGGGGAATCCATCACTTTGACAAGGCGCCTTCAAGTGCCCTGGACCTCCAAGACCTGGACAAACCTAACCCCATGAACCCGGGCACCCCTGCTAAGTCACCAAACGTAGAGAACCACTTGGGGTGACCTATACCCATACCCGCCTCCCAAATTCACAACATACTTAATCATAGAAGAAGATAATATTAACAAATCTTAAATGAATCATGAAACAGAAAATAAAAAGGTCAGTCTTATCTGAGAATCGAACCTAGGACCTCTCTCTTACCGGGACAACACTCTAACCACTGAGCTAATGAGACCTGTTTATTTTACTTCATTTTGATCAATATCATACTTCAAAGTTAAGACTTACCAATATTATCCTCAATTAACACCCCAAGTGGTTCTCTACGTTTGGTGACTTAGCAAGGTTACCCGGGTTCATAGGGTGAGATTTGTCTAGGTCTTGGTGGCAGATGCATCTATCCACCAACTGCGTCGCGGCCCGGATTGGGGGAGTCCGGTATGGGGAGACTCTTTAATCTCCCCAGCCGGACTCTCTCGACCCACATCAGTGGGAGGGGTGTCCGTCACTCCTGGACACACTGACTCCCAGATTCCTACCCACCCCTCATACCTTTATCCTTTCCAGAAACTCCTCTCCTTTCTTTAAAAAATTCCTCCACACAGCATCCCCAAAGATGATATAGGCCCTGATAAAAATTATTTTCCTTAGGGTCTCCTATGTGGAATTAATAATTCTCCTACTACCATCACATTACGCGGAAGTTGTTGCTTGTGTTGTCATGAAGGACCTAGCCAGCCGAGGAATTGAACTCACACATCCTAGGTGGGAACCAGACGCGATGCCAACTCAGTCACTGACCGGTCATGCATATAACATTTAAAACACTGACTTTTCTGCAAAATTTCACTTTTTTTTTTCTAATTTAGCCGAAAAGCCGAAGTTCTATTTTATCTTTGTACTTATTTGTCCCAGTTTTACTTATAATATTTCGTTGAATTTTATAGTAAAATTATTGTTTAGGTGTTACATAAGAGAGCAGCTGGGAGCAAAGTTTGTAGAAGCTCCTACCGTGAAGTTCTCCAAATCTTATGAAGAGACCAGTCCCTCCACCCCCGTGTTCTTCATTTTGTCTCCAGGAGTGGATCCTCTCAAAGTTCGTATTCAAATTATTTTTAATGAAAATATGAAAGCTATTGATTTTTTAATTGTTATTATTATTATTTTTTATTTTTTTTTATTACAATTACAATTTAATTTGAAATTTATTTTTAAAAAACATTTTTTTTTTTAAACTTTTTTGTGGGAACTTTTACAGAATATTACCATAATCATATTTTTATTTACCCATTGGCCCTCATCTCAGAATTAATTTTGTACTAAAAGTTAGAAATCTCCTTTTTTTTTTAAAAAAAGAAAGATAAATATTCCCTGTTTACGAATAACCTGACAATATTTGAAAATCTCCTACTACCATCACAGTAAGCGGAAGATGTTGCTTGTGTCGTAATGGAGGACTTAGCCAGCCGAGGAATTGAACTCACGATGCCTGGGTGAGACCCAAACGCGATGACAACTCAGCCACTTCAAAGGTCTTTGGCATACTAAATCTCTTAATTTGGAAACCATATGTTTAAGTGTATTAATTTCTTACAATTTACTTGTGTATTGTATCAAGGTACTTACAGGTATTTAGAGATTATTTTTTAAATAATAATAATAGTATGACTAAATGCGGATGTACTTTTTTTTCACATTTTTATTTATGAGTGACAAAAAAATAGAAAATTAATAATTCTTAGAGGCATAATTTATTTATTTAAACATATACTGTATAGATACCTACATCGATCAAAAAAAAACATTTTGTAAGATAGTTCTCAAAGCAGTCAGGGGGGTGAAGGGTCACTTTGCATATTTTGCATTACTAGCGCCATTTTGAAGAAATTCAATGGCCGCCGGCGTCTTATATATTATTGTTATTACTACGAAATGAAAGCTTTCATTACCTATAGAGCGATGATTGGCATTTCAAATTTGATTGTCACGGGTGTGCCCTTTTTCGTTTTCAGGCCGACATGCTACTAGCCTGCCGCGACGGCGGGGTTTTACTAAAACTTCTATAGTTTAAAGAGTCCCGCGTGTGACAAAAGTCATCCACATATGTCTATATCGTCACATTCTATAAGTATATTAAGTAAGCAGACTATCTTCTTTTTTCCAGAGTAAGAAAATTGAAGTATTGAAGTCATTCCTCAGCTTAAACAACTTATTATTCGGTTCCATGATAATTCCCAGGACGTGGAGAAGCTGGGTAATGAGCTGGGCTTCACGACGGAGCGGCGCAACCTGCACATTGTGTCGCTGGGGCAGGGCCAGGAGGTGGTTGCGGAGGCGGCCATGGCAGCGGCGGCCCGGCGCGGCCACTGGGTCATCCTGCAGAATGTGCACCTCGTGTCCAAGTGGCTGCTCACCCTCGAGAAGAAGATCGAGCAGTACAGCGAGGGGAGCCACGAAAACTACAGGTAACTAGGCTTATTTTGAAACCAATTTGATTATGCATTCGAAAAGTATCGTAGTATAAAAGTATTTTTTAAGCAAATT
This sequence comes from Halesus radiatus, assembly GCA_022606495.2. Lineage (NCBI taxonomy): Eukaryota > Metazoa > Arthropoda > Insecta > Trichoptera > Limnephilidae > Halesus > Halesus radiatus. Next base: position 23,729 of record JAHDVE020005582.1, read on the forward strand.
CATTGTTTTAAATGGCGTCAACATGTTTCTCTCCATTATATTTAATGATTATCAAATTGACGATCGGTATCGTTTCGATTTTTTAAAATTTTTTATGTTTCCCTTTAACTTCTAGTGCATTGAAATTACCCATCAGATACGTGAAATTTATATTCGTTGAATGCCAGCGTATCCGATCGGAAATGTCAAAATATATTAACGCTCTAACGCATTAACGCTCCGGCATCGAAGGAGTACAGTCGTGTATATTGGTGATAATTGTGATCAAAAATTTATAGTGTACAAACAATATCTCGCCCACCGGGCGATCTACATAAACAAAATGGAAACGCAAGAAATCATTAAAAACATTAAAGAATTAATAAATAAAATTACTTCCGTAAAAGATTCCAAGGTAAAAACATCGTTGGAGCAAAGTTTAATATCCCTGGAAGAAATATTTCAAAATGAGCGTATCTGTCTACAAAAAAAAATCATAGATTTACAAGAAACGATGATTATTAATGACCAACGATACACCAAGAAACTCGAAGAAATTCTAATAACCAACCAAAAAACATACGCCCAAGTGTGTGACAACAAGAAACCAGCGGACACGAAATTGAACATTGAACCGAAATACTCAATTTTATTAACATCTAACACCTTAAACGCCGAGAGCATAAAAACAAAAGTTCAAAAAAATATTGATTTAACTAAAATTAAAGTCGGAGTCAACGGAGTTAAAAAGATTGGCGAAAAAAAAATGATAATTTCATGCCAAAAAAAAGAAGATGCAGAAATATTAACCAACGAAATAAATAAGATAACTGGAAAGGAGATTTCGGCGGAAGAAATAAAAAAAAAGAAACCGTTCTTGATGTTAAAAAGGCTCCAATGCCAATTGACTGAAGAGGATATTATACATGGAATTATACAACAAAATCAAGAATTAAATCAAGAAGACAAAAATAATATTAAACTCATTAAAGAGTTAAAAAACAAATATAATGAAGGTAAAGAAAACGATACCACAAACTACATCATACAAACAACCGGAAAATTAAGAAGAATATTATTAGACAAAAAAAAAATAAATATAAAATTCCAACGAGTGTACGTCGAAGATTGTAACCCACTCACACAATGCTATCACTGCCTTAAGTTCGGCCATACAGCCCAAAGATGTCTCGACAGGACGCAGCCACCCATTTGCCCCCATTGTACTAAGGAACATATACTCTCGAAATGCGAAAACAGAGAAATAAACCCAATTTGCAACAATTGCTGTGTGCAAAATAAAAGATTTAAATTGAACTATTCCACCGAACACCGGGTTGACAGTATAAAATGTCTTTACCGGCAAAAAATGCTTCAAATTGCTAGAGAGCGCATCGACTACGAATAAATATGGTAAATTATATCTCCTCATACTAACTTCAAAATGACTGATTTTATATGTAATGCTTTAGATAAAAAAACATTTATAGAAGAAAGATTATACCACTCCATAAGAGATTTAAATCTAATTTGCTCTGATAAAGGATTTACCTTATTTCATACTAATATAAGAAGTATCGAAAAGAACTTAGATGAATTAATAATATCTTTAAAAACATTAAATTATTTTCCGGACGTTATAGTGTTAACAGAAACACATTCCGCCGGCGAACTGAATTATAATCTTGCGGGGTACTCTTTCTATACAACAACAACAAAGTTAAACAAAAACAGTGGTATTGCAATATTCATATCTAACCGCTACAATGTACTCAACATTAAAGAAATACACAATTTTCATAATGTAAACCTATTGAATATTGAGTTTAAAGACCAAAATAAATATTATAATATTATTGCCGTTTATCGCACTCATGCATCAGTAATATCACAATTTATAAATGAATTAAAAAATATATTATTAAATTTTAGAAATAAAAATAATATTATTGTTGGAGATATGAACTTAAATATTGCAAAAGAATACTCTAGTAAGGATAAAGATAATTATCTAAACATGTTAGCGGAACTTAATTATTTACCGTGCATAAATTCATATACTAGAAACGTTCGAGGTCAACGACCTTCATGTTTAGATCATATATTTACAAATATTTCTGATATCCAAAATATTATATCCGCTGTCATTCATACAACTATCACTGATCATTATTCATGTATATTCAATTATAAATTCTGTAATCCAACTTTTCCACCATTTAAACAAGAAAATGTTTCAAAAAAAGTACTTAACATGGATACGTTAAAATGTAAATTAGAAGTAGAAAATTGGCTTGATTTATATCAATGTAATGATGTCAATGTTTGTTGTAAAATGTTTGAAGAAAAATTATCTAAATTCATAAATGACTCAACAAATAATGTCATATCCAAATCCAAACTACCTAACTTCAAACCTATAAAACCATGGATAACTCACGGTTTAATAGTATCCGTACGTCATAAGCAAGCTCTTTATAGATTAACTAATCAACAACCAAATAATGAACATTTACAGAAACATTTTAAAGCATATAAAAATAAACTCTCATATATCATAAAACATACAAAAGAAAGCTATTACAAACAGAAGTTGATACAGGTTGAAAATGACAAAGGAGTATGGACGATTATAAATGAGATAATGGACAAAAAAAAGTATAAAAACAATGAAATCAGCACTATTATTCATGATAATTCGGAAACATGTGTTGCAAAGAGAACCCTTTAAAAGCTGCAAATATATTTAACGAATTCTTTGCAAATATAGGAGAAAATCTTGCTAATCTCATACACAAAGATCCAAATATAACAATTCCAGACTGTAATGTTGATGTTAAAAATAAAATGTCAACATTTCAACTCACCACAGAGGACGAAATAGTAACTATTATAAACGGCATGAAAGGAGGCTCTGCCCCAGGTTTTGATAGAATTACAATTAACATTTTAAAAAATATTAAAAACAAAATTTCTAAACCGTTAATGCATATAATCAACACAAGTTTCCAATGCGGAGTATTTCCATGTAATTACAAACAAACTACCATAACTCCAATATTTAAGTCTGGTAATCCCGAAGATGTTAATAATTACCGTCCCATTTCAGTAATCTCAAATATTGCAAAAATTTTTGAAAAACTTGTAAAAAAAAGACTTAACCAGTTTATAAAATGTAATAGCATAATTCACGAAAATCAATTCGGCTTTATGGAAAGTAGAAGCACACAGGATGCAATTTCAAAATTAACTAGCCTTATTCACACTTCATTAGATAAATCACTAAAATGCCTTGGAATTTTTATAGATCTCAAAAAAGCGTTTGATAGCATATCTCATGACAAACTTATAATTAAATTAAGCAACATTGGAATAAATAGTACAGCTCTGGAATGGATAAAAAGCTATCTTTTCAAACGTCCTCAAGTGGTAAAAATAAACGAGGTACTTAGTCATAAAAAAACAAGTAATTTTGGCATACCTCAAGGTACAGTACTGGGACCTCTACTTTTTATCATCTATGTAAATGACATATTCATGCAAAAGCTAAACGGAAAAATAATATCTTATGCTGACGACACTGTCATAATAATTGAAGGTACTGACTGGAATTCTATTAACAAGCTAGCAAATACTGATATTAATATATTAAAAAATTGGTTCGATAATAATCTACTCTCCCTTAACACTGGAAAAACAAAATTTATTCCTTTCTCTATCAATAAATTTAAATCAAAACCAGAAATAAAAATTATAATACACCAAAGTAACTGCAACAGAATCAATTGTAATCAAGCATGTTCAATACTTAGTCCAACTTCCGAAATTAAATACCTTGGTGTATATATAGACCAGCATTTTAAATGGAAAACACATATTTGTGAACTTGTTAAACGAATTAGAAAATGTATATATATATTTATAAGACTAAGAAATATTCTTAGACTAGAAAACCTAAAAAGAGTGTACTATGCAATTGTTCAGTCTATTTTACAATATGGAATTATTGGCTGGGGGGGAACATATGATAATATTTTAAGTCCACTTAAAATAATTCAAAGATTGATAATAAAGGTAATTTTAAAAAAACCATCATCATTTTCCACTGAAAAGCTTTTTACAATATTCAATGTACCTACAGTAGATAAAATTTATAAAAAATATGCAATTATTCAAATCTTTAAAGAAAAAACGTTAAATAAATTACAATTTAATATATCCGCAAGGTATCAACAAAACATTAAAATCCCGCCATTCAATACTAAGCATACGCAAAACACATACCTATATCTAGGAATAACTTTTTTTAACAATCTGCCAACTGATCTTAAAATTATAGAAAATATCCATGAATTTCAACATAGATTAAAAAATTACCTCAAACTACTGTAACAATTTAAAAAAAAAAAAAATTATTATTATTAGATTTTTTTTTGTCTTTTATTATTATCTTCTCTTCTTTTCTTCTACTTTCTTTTCATTTTCTTTAATACTATTACTAGTGATAAATTACAAAATTTACACGACAAATTCATATTTTCCTGCTATTGTACAACAATACTTTAAGTTATGATTTGATTAATTAAGCGATAATCACTCACCAAACACAAGAACCTTGTTTCTTTATGGTGAGGAATAGCTATAATATATTTTTTGTTACACTATATGAATCATGTCTTATTTTTATATACTCTCTGTAAAAAAAATTATTATATTAAATAAAATAAAAATAAAAAATATATATATATATTTTTCGTATATGTGTAGAATATAAGTAACACATTATCTGGTAAGACGGTACAATTTACAAAAATATAATTTTTCTAAAAACAAATAAGTTATTAAGAAAATAGTTTTAGCCGTTTCACGTCGGGACGTGCGCAAAATTTACCCTCGGCACACTATGGAATTATTAGGCTATGGGAGAGCTTGGCCCTTCCAAAGGTTAAACACAGATTCTCAGCCCGTTTCAGCTTTTGATCAAATTGTGATGAATTATAATTACTCAATCACTTTCAGTTGTTACATTTAACGGTTATGTTGTTAGCTCATCAGCTGGTCACAATTTGTTCAAAAGGTGACACGGGCGGAGGATTTGCGTTTAACGAGGACTGTGCTAATGTCAAACATTCAAAATGGCGCTGACCGTCGATTTGATGGTTACCAAATGTGATAGAGTGTGAAACATATCAACTTTATTGTTAATAATTAATAATTATTTCGATAACAATGTATGTATGTGTATTGCTTTAGGTTGTTTTTGAGTGCGGAGCCAGCGGCCTCTGCTGCATATCACATCATTCCTCAAGGCATCCTCGAGTCAGCCATCAAGATTACCAATGAACCTCCCACGGGGATGCAAGCCAATTTGCATAAGGCCCTGGATAACTTCTCCCAGGACACTTTGGAAATGTGCTCCAAGGAGGCAGAGTTCAAAGGGATCCTGTTTGCCCTGTGTTATTTCCACGCCGTTGTGGCAGAGAGAAGGAAGTTTGGACCTCAAGGATGGAACAGGTGAGTTATTCTATCCATCCTGTTTTGGCATCTTAAATACATAATCTATCATCTACCCGCGTATCTAGCGGCGTGCATTGCTCTATAACCAAAGGTGGGCTGTCCGTTTTTCAAGCACGGATATGAATTTATTGTGCATTGAATATTTGAAAAAGACAATTTTATTATCGTCTTTAGCTGACTGTTGTGACCAATTGAATAAATGAGCGTACTACATACCAAATTCGTAGAGAGAATATATTTTGGTCGGGAATTTGTCGCTTTCTAAAAATCATTTCCTCTCATGGTTCGTTTTCATAGCTTTTCAGCCTTTATGGATGGCACGACACTGTGTGCCGAAATAATGTATTAATATGAATGAAGCAAAGAGCGTGCGTCAAGACAGAATTGTGTGTATTTACAACATAGAGCGCCCAATGGATTTGTTAGAACTTCACATTATTATCGCATTTATTGTGATTTCTACAAAACTTCTGTTATGTTGTGTGTTTTAGGAATTACCCTTTCAACTTGGGCGACCTGATGATCAGCGTGTACGTGCTGTACAACTACCTGGAGAACAACTCGCGTGTGCCGTGGGAGGACCTGCGCTACCTGTTTGGGGAGATCATGTACGGGGGACACATCACGGACGACTGGGATCGCAGACTGTGCAGGACCTACCTCACTGAGTACATGCAGCCTGAACTGGTGAGTGGCTTGATTTATCTACATGGGATTATTTTTGGGAAAAATTGGGTTATTTTTCAGCAAAAATTGAGGTATTTTGCAACAAAAGATGTGTTATGTTCCCTTTTTGCTATTTTAAGACAAAATTGGTGCATATTTTATGTTATATATTATTTAATTTGATAAAAAAAAATTTTTTTGGTAATAGAAAAATTAATGCAGATTCGGCGTTTTCAACACGAAGTTAGCAGATTTTCATTTTATGAATTATCAAGTTTAACAAAACCATAGACAAAGAAATATTTAGTACTTATAATATTACTTTTTATTTTAAAATACCAAAATATTGGCGAAATTCGCATTTTTTTCATAAAAATTCGCATTTTCGCAAACGCTTAATATTCAGGTCTCAGTTTAATATATGTATTACAATTTTTTTTAAAAAAATTTTTATAGTCCAACTAGATAGATTTTTCCATTTTAGAACTTATATTCATGAAGAAAACAATATATTAAATGGATAAGTCATGTAACATTTAGACCTAGTGGTTTGAACCTCCATCACACTTCAAGCACAATGGTTATTCGTTGTTAAATAATATAGAAAAATGAGAACTTTTTAATAATCTTTCAGATTGATGGCGAACTATACCTCGCTCCCACCTTCATGGCTCCCCCGAACTCCGACTTCTCCAGCTACCACTCCTACATCGACGAGTTCCTGCCCGGAGAGACGCCGTACCTCTACGGGCTCCATCCCAACGCGGAGATCGGAGTGCTCACCACACTTTCCGAGCAACTGTTCCGGACTATCTTCGAGATGCAGCCCAGAGATACGGGATCACAGAGCGGCAGCGGTTTGAGCAGGGAAGAGAAGGTATAATTACAAACCTATTGTCAGTGGTGGCTAGTCGTAAGGAGCGTTGGAGCTACGCACTGCCTGAATTTCTGTCAATCTAAAAATTTCCGAGAAAAATCACATAACTTTTTAAAAAAAACTTGTGTGATACCACACAAGAGTGCAACTGTCTGGAGCCAGTGAGACTATGGCATCCCCAATTGGGGTATGTTGTTAGGCTGAAGGTATTGAGGAGGGGAAGGAGATGGGGAAGAAAAAAGGTGGGGAAGTACCCGGCTTTTCAGATCTGGTCAGCAAACACGGCTAAAGCCATTTTAAGCAATGTTTCGATTCTGAATGGTGGTCTCTCACCAGGGTGATATTGACAGTAACTACATTGAACCTGCGACCTCCAGATTCGTAGCTAAGGATTGTAACCATTCAACTAGGGAGACCGACACGGCACCTGCAGTTGCTTGAAAATATTATGATTTCTCGGATGGCGATCAGGCTTTTACTTCCTCGACGGAAGGAACGATTTGTTTAGTAACATGTTAAACAGCAATGCATTTGTATGATATTATTGTCAATATTGTGTCTCCAATTTAATATCTACTCTTTTCCAGCCAATGTTCCGCTTACAGAATTCTTCCTTTCCGATTTGCCAACAAAGTTTCTTGTGCTAACAGTGGTTAAATGCAGATGTTTATTTATGAATCTAGCAAGATAAAGAAAAAAATAAGAAGGAAGGGGAAGATAGGATCGGGAGAGGTGTGATGCGGGACAATTTGTGGTTGTACGTATTACTTCGGTTCGATATTTTGACAGGGAAAAATGTCGATATTGTGAAATTGTGCATTATATTGCGCACAATTGCGGCAAATGAAAAAAATCGGTTTGTCGGGTTGGTCTTGATGGTATGTGAATATTTATAAAGTTAATGAGCTCTGGTGAATCCAGGCCGTTATTCTTAATTTCATTTGATCAAACATTATGCATCGCATTTGAAGCTTGATGAAGTTATGGAATTTTAAGGATTCGGTATTATTCGGTAATAGGTGCCAATAATATGAGATTAAACAATGGAAGATAATATTCACAAATCTTGAATTTGAGATATGATATCGATGAAGATGACACAAATTGAACTTGTCTCATTAGCTAAGTCGGTTGAGCGTTGCCCCGGATAGGCAGAGGACCTGGGTTCGAGTCCCAGATGCGACTGAAATATTTTTAGTTTCTGTCCTTTTATCCGGTTTCATCTTTCATTAAGGTTATGTTAATATTATCTTCTTCAATGATTAAATATTACGATGAGGTTCTTAAATCTCAATAAAAATAATTAATAATTAATCTTTCTTAAGTGGTTCCAAGGCTTGTCAAAAAGAGTCACAGTTCAATTGAGCCATGGTACGGTTTACTGGGAGTTGTATGCTCACGGCTTATCAAAATGAGTCTACACAAATGAACGGCGCATTCATGAATGACTCATCGCTATTCCGACATTCTTCTGAGGTGTCAGAAAAAAAATCATGTTACTCTTGATACCCCAAAATTTAAGCAACAAAACAAAATGATGATTTTTCAGATAAAAGCCGTCCTTGAAGACATCCTGGACAAGGTGCCCGAGCAGTTTAATGTGCCGGAACTGATGTCCAAGGTGGAAGAGCGCACTCCCTTCATCATCGTGGTGTTCCAGGAGTGCGAGAGGATGAACTTCCTCATGGGGGAGATAAAACGCTCTCTCAAAGAACTGGAGCTCGGCTTGAAGGTAAATAACACTCACACTTATTGCTTCAACCTAAACTAATCATTACGCCATTTCGCTGCAGGGGTAGAAACAGACAGAGATGAAAAAACACAACACATCTTTTTCTTGGCACACACGTTTGTCACATTGATCCATCTTCTCAATCATACTTTTCTGATGACCCGGATTCATCTTATGTCTTTATTTTTCATAGTCGCCAAAAAACAGTTGTACACCGATATATAACAGAGATTACAGATTTAGAATACATTACAGTTAATGAGAAATGGTAGAAAATAAACATGGACAAGTATTAGGAATAACAAATAGTATAAAGTAAACATTTGTATATATATGACTTAAAAAATACTAAAGAGAAATCTGTATCAAATATGCAACAAGTGAAAGGTTGATAGGAAAAGTATAACAAGTCATGGGGGGCAATTTCACAACTATTTTGTGACATGGTTCAAAAGATGGTTGCAAAACTGTTGATGTTGAAAATGTCGATGGTCAATGCAGTATCGATGATCTGTTGAGTCGCTCTGCTGATTGGCGTTTTCTGGTAAGCCGAAGTATACATATTAGAAACACTAGATCTCAGAGTCAAAAACACATCGAACAAGCAACCACAAACATAACATTTGGACAAAAATGCTTCTTACACTATGGTACTAAACTATACAATAAAATCGCACTCTCCTTCAAAAATCACAACAACAATAAATTTAAAAATTAAATACTGTGCTGGATACGTTACATAGGGAGATCTGAAATAGAAAATATAGTAACACCAAATGTAGACTAATACCGAAAACACTCAACTTCACTTAAAATACCACATCTTACAATATGTTTTTTCAGCAATCATGTCAATTTAATATAATTTAATTTCATATTTTGTAATTAAAATCCTCAGCACGGGAAATCCCAGTAAGGATATCATTTTTTTTTGTTATTAAAAAAGGGAAAGATAATAAAACATTATTATTATTATTAAGGTTCTCATTGGAGCATAGAAGAGTACATGGGATCTCCCACAAGTATACTTGTTAGGAAGGTATAAGTTTACCTATTTCAACATATGTAGACTATATATGTTTCCAAAGATTAACTTTAATATATGTATAATGCATGTTGCTTACAGGGTGAGTTGACCATAACGGGGGACATGGAGGAGCTGCAGTCCTGCCTGCTGGTGGGGCAGGTGCCCCCGCGCTGGATCTGCCTCGCTTATCCCTCCATGCTGCCCCTGGCCTCCTGGTTCATAGACCTCTGCGCCCGATTGGCTGAACTGGAATCCTGGGCTGCCGACTTTTCTGTACGTAAACTCCTCATTTGCGAATGGAAAATTCAATGAAAAAGTTTCAGCATAGTAAAAAACTTTGAAAAGCAAATCTGCCAAAAATCAACTCCTCCTTTTTATAATAAGGAACTCCAGTGAAAAATATAATGGCTTTAAAAATATATATTCATAAAGACCAGCTAACGCCGATTCTGAATATGTAACTTTTATTATACGTAGAATTTATAAATTGTTATTTAAAAGTGAATAGAAAATCATCTCCTCAAAACACCTTGTTATGTTGGTACCATTGCATTTGGAACATCTGACATCAAGTGCGTATTCTGTTTTTGAATTAGTAATGACATTTTAATTTATCACTTTTGTTTTGTATTTTTTTTGTTTGTTAGAAATTTCAGCATAATTTGGGTGACTTTAGGCTCTATAATTATTTAATTTATTTTTTTCATATGAAGCGGTAACTTGGTGATGTGACATTATAATTTAAAAAATAAAACAATAACTTTGTTTACATCACTTTTGTTCGTTATAATTATTGTTCAATATAAGAAACTATTATTGGTGAAATAAGTATCTGCGGACTCTGTACAGTACGCCCAGCTTCTGAGAGGCTAAATTTACTCTGACTTCGATGAAGCCCCCATACCCGAGCTAGTCACACCAGGCATATTAATGGAAGGCATGTTGTGAAGATTGTTTCCGTTAAAGGAGACTATTCTCATAGACTAGATTCTCTATGAGACCTCCAGTCTATGAGACTAGTCTATAACCCTCCCGTCTGAGACCTCCAGTCTATGAGACTAGTCTATAGCCCTCCAGTCTGAGACCTCCAGTCTATGAGACTAGTCTATAGCCTTCCAGTCTATGAGACCACCGTTTTTTTAATTCCATTAAGTCTATTTTCTAACGTAGGTCCAAAATGTTTCCTTTTCTAGTTTTCTTTTTTTCCTGGTAAAAGAACCTCTAAAAGCATATTTTTAATTCTATGCTATTCCAGCTTCCCAGCGTGGTGTGGCTGGGGGGCTTCTTCAACCCGCAGTCCTTCCTGACGGCCATTATGCAGCAGACGGCGCGCAAGAACGAGTGGCCACTTGACAAGATGTGCCTCAACTGCGAAGTGACCAAGAAGACCAAGGATGAAATTGCGTAAATATTACAGCACAGTTTAACTCCTAGTGCACCGAGATTGCTCATCGGATATGCAAAATTTGTATCTGTTGAACACCGGCGAATCCGATGGCCAACGTAAAAACATATTTTCTTTTTGTGTATGTGTAGGATAAAAGTAGCTATTCTGGGGAAACTACTTGCAATAAATATGTACAATTTTTATAAATATATAAATACACTATCTGGTGTCTTCACAGACTTCACAGTTTACAAAAACATAATTTTGTAAAAAACAAGTAAGTTATTAGGAAAATAAACTCAAACAGGTCGTGCACAAATTTACCCACGGCATACTACCGAAGTATTGGATCATGGGCGCTCGGCGTTCGGCAGGTTAAAAACGTATTTAATGAAACTATGCTACGCCATTAAAATGCCTTGTCCATCGTCTTCTTTTGGCTGCTGGCGTCCCCTGGCTGACGCGCATTATGGCGCATTTACCCTCCATTACCTTAGTGAGCGGGCTTAAATATAAGATTGCCATCGGCAAGTGCCGCTAGCACATAAAACACAGTTTACAATTCTTTGAAATAAAAATAAATAATAGCCCTACAGTAGCAATAGGCAGCCCGCTCACTGGGTAGAGAAGATTATCTCCACATTTATGCACCTCTAACCACGGTTGACACAGAAAGAGGGAGAAATGTTCCCTGGCACTGTACACAAAAATTTTACAATACGATATATATTATGGCGTATTGGTTTTCCACAAGTTAACAATTAAATGCTATAAAGTCGTTCAGTTTTGTAAGGTTGCAAAAATAATAAGATATTTAAATTTATTTGAAATCGTGGAATCATTTAGGCCTCATAATTTGAGTACAGCGGCTGTGGGAGCACCTTATCCTGTTATTGATGGAGGATTAAAATTTGCAAGGCAGTGAGAACCTCGCTTGTATCTCAGTTGGATCAGACGTGAGATTCATGTAACTTATCTGTCAATCCTTTTTATGTCTTGTTTCAGGGCCCCTCCGAAAGAGGGCGCTTACGTGCACGGGCTTTTCATGGAGGGTGCGCGCTGGGACACAGAGATGTGCTCCATTGCGGAGTCGCGCCTCAAAGAGCTGTTCCCGCAGATGCCCGTCATCTACATCCGCGCCGTCACGCAGGACAAACAGGAAGTCAGGAATGTGTACGACTGTCCTGTTTACAAAATAAGGTAACTCAACATTCAAGAGGGTTTTCTACTTCAGCGCACAGATTTTCTGTTAATTTGCACTTTTTGCATTTTTATAAAATCTTAAAGAACATATAGCTTGGCATTTAATTGTAGATATTTATTATTTTGGAACTACAAAATGTCATTACTATGGCAACCTAAAGCTACTCACTTCATCTTTGAAATACTTCACATTCAAGTGTTTTCACATATTCATATTTTACAGTTCGTTTTAAAGAAACAACGCAAAATACTATAATTAAATTTTTAATGTTTTTTTAAAGTTTTTAATTTTAGTCTGTGAATTTGATTTTTTAATTATTTTATTTATCTAACGTCTAAAATATGCTTATTTCGATACATAAATTTCAGAAATATGAAAAAAAAATTCTATGTACATAATTATTTTCCTTGTAAAGTGTTAAATTATTATTCATAAATTATTATTAATTATTATTATTAAAAAAAAAACATAAAATTGTCTTAGAATCATCTCCTTTCCGAATGTACTACTGATTTCTGAACACTGTTTGGTTAAAGTAAAAAATTACAATAATTTTTCTATGAGCCATCTTGGTGATACCATTTAAAGCATTTTGAACGATCGCAGCGCCTTCATTTTTTGTCTACTATTAAATGTCAGACTGTACTCTTCATATTTTCTCCTTCTTCTGATTCTTCTATTTATTTTCAATGTTCTGTGCCTAGTTGAACATTACCACATGTTTTTGATTGATTGCATATATTTTTGTAGAATGCGCGGACCCACTTATGTGTGGACCTTCAACCTGAGGACCCGGGAGAAGCCGGCTCGCTGGACTCTAGCCGGAGTCTGTCTGCTGCTTGGAATTTAGAACGTCATATTGCTAATCTATGGCTTTTAATACGTGTGCTTTGGGTTGGTGTTAGCTCTTTGACCCTCAGCCATTTAAAAAAAAAACCACCTTAATTTTTTACAAATGGTTTTTTTTGTTGACAAAGGGTTTCTCTTATGGACTTTTTGTATTTGATGATGTTTCCTATGTCTTAGGCCCTTCAAACGCAAGGCTATACAAGTATACGATACTCGGCGATTCGAGTATCTTCGCGACTACTGCAATACATCTGCAAGGAGGTTCGTACACAGGAACACGTCGCCGACATTTATTTATTTATTTAATATCAATGGTATAAATATACCATAAACAATAATTACATGTCCCAGTTAACTACAAGCATAATAATATAGCACAAGTAATTTTTAAAAGTAACTATTAAATGTGGCATTAGGTCGTGCAATGACACCAGAGAGTATATAAAGAATAAAAGTTCATGAAGAATATAAAAGTGAAAGATATGCGTACATATAAAACATACAGTAAACTTAAGTTATATTAATACTGATTGAAAATATATGATAGCAAAGCCTTCTTGTACTTACCTTTCGTGCAGTTATATAGATCCACTATATCTGCGTATCTATTACTATCTTCATGTAATCTAGGTACAAGTGAGTGTTTGTAATGCTCAGTCTTGGTGTTGTTACATTTGAACAGGATTTTGGAACGAGTCCCGTGCGTCCAAAATCATATCTTCTCAAGCGAAAACTTTGTAATTTAACGTTTTAATCTGGAGTGACCTACAAGGTAAGTATGTTTCTGTATCTGTTTGTACATGATAAGATAAACCCTAGCAAGTAGTATTTGTACAGCGCCCTTGAGGTGGTTTTTCACAAAAACGGCACTATACAAGTCATCCAATTATTATTATTATACATATGTATATATATTTTTCATATTTTGTTAACCTAAAGGGTATTTTTATAACTGTATTTAACCATATTATATAATTTATGTACCTACAACATCTGTCTCGACACAGGAATTTTCCCAGTGAGACAGGCATCGGAACAATTCATTATAATTATATTTTATCTTAGATTGGTGGCTGCACGGTTTTCGAGATTTGAGTAGTGATGTGTACGGACTGCGCGTGAAGTTGCTTGCGATGTGAGTACACAACTTAGGTATCGGATACTTGTGTCGCATTGTGTACGGAGGGCCTCAGTCTTTCATATGGTACAAAAATTTGAGCTGATAGATTCACAGTGTGCGGCTTGCATGCTAGCACAGTCCAATAGATTTGTGGGTTAAGAAATAATTATATCCACAGACGTAAATCGGTTCCTCTTGTTTGGAAGCTTTTCGACTTTGACCAAGTCAGAATTAAAGTGAACTAACTGCGTTAAATTTATGTACTATTTTATTTTGCTAACTACAATAACTGATCAATCGATTTTAAGGGCACTTAGCTGTGTTGTGCTACCTCTTCCTAGGATTCTATAGCCTCAAGGGCTTATTTTAAATTCAATATGTATTTTTTTTTTAATTCAATATGTGTTTTTACTGAATAAAATATATTTAATATGTTATTTACTATTTTCTGCATCCTCTTCGGGCTGCATCCTTGAGTTTTGTCATTGGCTTATAAAGCTGAGTGATACGTAACTCAATCTTATCAATATTATCTTTTTTTTAGTACTCAATTTTAAATGCATTTTTTTTCCACATAGTACCAACCAGTACCAGTAACATATACATAATCTCTTGATACTTCGTTATTATACTTTTTTCTAGATATATTATATTACCATACTATGTCAATACTAGCTTTTTCCCTTCTATTTTTGTATAATGGCACTTAATATGAACTAAACTTGCCAATATTACTGTCCTAAAACGAGATTTGTTCCTAGTTGGGCAGTCAAAGCTTTCTTAAATTTTGTTGTTAAATAATGTGTGTTTCAAATAAATAAATATTATAATTTTTTTTTTTATGATGTTTTACAAAAGTCGAAAAAAATGTGACCTTACTGTATTACCCCATTCTAATGTCACATTGTACATGGTTTTGTGTATGAATTATAAATTAGGTGAAATAAGTTTTTGTAAGTATGTTAAAATATTACGAGATAAAGCAATAAATGAATAAAAATTCTTAAATCTAGAAGAAAACATACCATGAACGTTAATCTCTGTTTGGTTGCAACATCATATCTATATTCTTCCTTCCCGTGTCCATAATACATATCTTAATACTTCTTTTGAAGTCAGTTAATTTTGTATTGGTTTTTATTGGATGTTACATAGTTTTATAGAGAAATATTGCGAATTTCTATGTCCAAAAGTTATTTTAGTTGTAGGTTGGTGGAACGTAAGTTGTAATGAGGATCTTGTGACTCGACCTGAGTTTGTATGTGCAAGGTTATCCTGTTTTTTGAATGCGTAAATTAAAATATCTTTTAAATATAATTGTTTCAGAGACATTAAATTCGGGGCATTAAAAACATAGTTTGTGGGAATTCTGATAGATATATACTCCAGGTATAATTTTCAAAATTGCCTTTTATGCTATGAGAACTGGTTTTTTAGTGGAATCGCATGAATTTCCCCATCCAGTAAAATCATATTGTAGAAGAGATTGGCCTGAGGTGTAATAAATTTTATTTAGTTGTTCTCTATCTAAAATGTTTCTTATTGTTTTGAAAAAATTTGTTAGTTTTTTTAAAATTTGTTGATTATATTTTCAATTTGGGAGTTCTTATTTATGTTTTGATCAATAATTATTCCTAGGTATTTTATTGTTTGCACTTTATTCAATTTTGGGCAGTTGCAAGCAACTTCTTGGTTACGTTTAAACAGTTTTTGTGAATTTTTTTATATTTAAATTAATAATGAGGTTGTCTGTCTGCTTGTTGTGGATTTTAAAATTAATATATTTAGGTTATCACCGTGGTTATTCAATCTATACATGTATGCAAGAGTTGAAAGAGGTGGGCTTGGGCGCGAAAATGAGCAATCTTAAAGTATGTTTCATACATGTTCCCTTCTTCAGCTTTTTCGAAAACAGTCTCACATGTTATATTGTAGTGATGACTGAATGTTTTGCTGTGATTTTAATATGATATTGGAAATCTAATGGGTACCACCAAGATAGACAGTGATTTTATGCATTAGGGGGCATTGGACATTACTTTTAGAATAAATATAGCACTACAATATATTTCCCTACATGGGAAAAATCGGATATTATTTCTATTGATGGATACCCAATGAATTTGCAGCTACCTTGAACCAGACTCATGTTATTTAACTACATAACTGTTATTTATTAAATTGTTACCTGTTGAATGTTTATTTATTTTTTACTTGACTTGCTGTGTTGTTTATAGCTTGACCACAAGCAAAAAACCATGTGCAGACGCAGGTCTCTTCCCACGCGCAGAATGGGCGGGACTTATTAGTATTTGGCTAGCTCTCGTAGGTGACAGTTCTGCGCTGGAATATGAAAAAGCCAGTTTCACAGGTACAATATTTGAAGAAGTAGCAATCAGAAAGCGAGGCAACCGGTGAATCAACTGTTAATGTATTATCTTCAACTCCCAAAGGAGAAACAGTTTCCATACATGAAGAGAATTATTGTTGATGATTTTCGTAAGGAGCAATACACGCTGAGAAAAAAATCCAACAAAAAACTTCAGGTGGTCTCAAATGATTGCATAATTTTAGATCGCCGCAGAGAGTATGCAAGGAAACTTCTCATAAAACTAGGTTTTTGTTGGAAAAAGTGTCAATTAACCACTCTACCCATACAAGCGTACGTGATACGGCCGCTATATTATTGCCTGAACGCAACAAGCCGTATCCCATACATTCAGATACAAAAAAGCTATACCCGAAACCCACAAAACATTCGTATATGTCAAGTTTGTTCCTGTGTCATCTCATTTAGTATTTCAAGGTCAGCCGAAGCTAATGGATGTGTTCGGGTATGTTCGTCTCTCCCATACAAGTTACTTCACTAGTCACACATATTGTTATAATCTAATGAAAAAAAAAACCTTTGTTTTTTTACCTACTTTTTGAACTACCCAAAGAACGAGCGGTTAAGACATAAAATTCTTGTATTTTGGTATCTCTTTCAAAATAAAGAGCGAAGGGCGGTTCATTATATATGAAGAAAATATGTATTGTCAGTACACATTTTTTCAAGTTTTATATATTTATTTACCAAAAAAATAATCTTCGGGAATGATAATTTCTAAACCCCCCCTTCGTTCCGGACGGCACAAGGGAATGGCTTTTTGTTTGTGGTCGAACTATAACTATTGGTTAAATTCCACTACATATATTATTCATAATAAGGAACTCCAGTCAAAAATATAATGGTTTTAAAAAAATATATTCATATAGATCAGCAAATTCCTATTCTGAATATATAATTTTTAATGTGTACAATTGTACGTAAAATTTATAAATGGTAATTTAAAAGTGAATCTCGTCAAAAACACCTTGTTATGTTGGTACCATTGCATTTGGAACATCTGACGTCACATTCGCATTCTGTTTTTGTATTAGTATGGACATTTTTATTTTTTGATTTTATTTTATTTTTAAAATATGTTTTGGCGTAATTTAAATTTAATTCGGGTGACTTTAAGCTCTATAATTGTTGTTCAATGTAAAAAAAAAACTATTACTTATGTTATGTTATGGTTTACTATGAATAGAATATAAAATTATGTATGGTAAAACTCAACCTTGTTTTGACATTTGACATTCTAACCTCAAAACTGATCAAAACCGACCGGCCATAGATTTGGAGCATTTTGGCGGACTTTGAAATATTGAAATTTAGAAAATTATTTTAACTATGAAAACTAACTTTAGAAAAATATACTGATATTTAAGTTTGAACGTCATTATTGACAAAAAAAAAATGAACTGGAGTTCCTTATTCTTTTATTGTTGTTTGTTCAATATCTTGTAGAATTTGTGAGTATATTGTGTTAACATTCCTTCTAATGAAGTGATGTACGCACAAATAGTATATTAGAACAATTTAAATACATTGTGTATACATTGTAGGAAATGGTTTGAAGGCGAATAATATATACTCAATATCAACATGCATCATATTTTTATTATACAAAATTTGCACTTACAATATTTAACATTGTTATCTATTCTAATAATATGTATTGTGATTGTGAAGGATTTACAAAAAAATATTGACAAAAATTAACAACCAATTATTTATTTATTAATTGTTTACACAATGTATATTAAAAATATTGCAAGTTATCAATAAGTTTTTTTTATTTATTAATGCTCCTCACGACAGCTGCAGAATCAATTTCGTAAAGAATATCAAACTTAACAATCAACATCACAACACCCAGACCCGGCAGTTTCCATACCTATTTTAAATGAACAATCTGTGTTCATATATTTTTGCGCTGTACAGGAACCGAATCTACATCCTCCCGACCCAAAGACAAACGCATCAAACACATTTTTAATAAAATATATTCATAACAAAATAATATCATTTTTGAAAGTGTATTTTATTTCAGTGTAATCACATCTGAATAACCAGATACTTTCAACCTTCCTCTCACTCATCTCCTTCCCTTTACCCACTTCTTTCAATCTTAGAATTTTCTCCGAAAGGGAATGCCATAGTTCCATTGGCTTCGAGGAGTTGGAACTCTTGTATGGTATCACATAAAAATAAAAATATATCATTTATAATAATATCATTTCTTATGTTATATTTCATTTTCACAGCATACTTCTTCGGGAAGTAGGAAGATATTTAAAAAATGAACTGTACGCATTGTTAACATTGTGAAACAAGTGCACATCTTGTGGGAGACATAAGGTAGATACTTAATTTATTTTGTGAAAACCATTACGTATATCCTTACATTAAATTTTTATTAATTGTTTTTAGATGGCGTAAATTTATTTCTAACGATGGTGGAATAGTGTCATTCGAATTATCGACTATCAGTTGGAATTAAGGACCCTTTTTTTAAAAAAACCGCTCTACGTTCACTAATTTAATTAATTATTTTTGCTGATTTTGAAACGCATCAATCCTTTTCAATAAAATGTCAACAAAAACTGCTACAAATCAGCTTAAAAACTTTTCAAATTCTTTTCGCTCTAGTACAAGTTTAAAAAAAAAAAATTTAAAAAAAATTTAAATACGAGGGCTGTTCATAAAATAAGGTCTCCAAGGTGCTGCGGTCGCGAGGATCGATTTTATGCGTGATCTGGCAACACTGCCGTGTAGCCTGGTTCCCCCACTCCAAATCGCTGCACCCCCACTCTGCACTCTCTGTGACGCTTAGTCTTGGTGTGGCAGTCGTCCACGATGGAACTTCCACTCACCACACCCGCCAGGTGTGAATTATGCTCTGTAATTCGTTTTTTGTGTGCAAAGAACAAAACCCCAGTAGACATCCATTCTCAGCTACGTGAAGTGTACAGAGAACAGTGTATGAGCGTGAAAAACTTACGCAAATAGTGCACAAAATTTAAAAATGGACGTACAGACTTCCATGATGAAAAGTGTGCCGGATGGCCATCGGTTTCAGACAAAACAATTGCCAAAGTGGAAAAATCAATGCTTGAAGATCGACGGGTAACGGTTCGGGAGCTCTGTGACATGCTCCCTGATATCAGTAAGACCACTATTGACAAGATTTTGACGAAAGAAGTGCGTTTGCATCATGATAATGCTCGTCCCCACGCTGCCCGTGCAACACATCTCTTCCCTGAATTGAAGAAACACCTGGGTGGAATGAATTTCAGTACCGATGAGCAGCTGAAAGAAGATGTCGTGTGCTACCCTGCGCGATATGGCGGGAGAGTTCTATGAAACAGGCATAAAAAGATAGTACACCGCGTGCAAAAATGCATCGGTCGCAATGGTGATTATGTAGAAAAATAGGAAAAAGCCCAAGCTTTCCAAAAATGTATGTGTTAATGCAAATAAACGTGTTTTACCCTGTGAAAAATCATTGGAGACCTTATTTTACGGACAGCCCTTGTGTATATATATATATGTAGTATACATTGCTTTTAAGCTTAAGGCGATGCAATGAGACGTAATGCTGTGTTTTTGGTTTGAAATATCATAGATGATTTAATTGAATACTGCAAGTAGAACACACCGTGGCCTTTCATTGAACTGGCTATTTTTTTGGTGAGTCTTTTTGCCTGGGAACAAATTATGTATCAGATCTAAAAAAAATGTTTAAAGTCCATAATCTCCTACTTACGGACCCTTTTTCCGATATTGTCGTATTGTTCATTGTGGCAAATTAACTTTTTTAGAATATGACCCAAAAATATTTTAATATCTATGTCTGAATTTTACAAAATAAAATAAAACACGCATTTTGGTGATGTTTTTTTTTGCGTGAATGGAAACATGCGGCTGGTGTTAAGCGGAAATTTCAACCTTTTCGCCACCTGGATAAGGAGCGCGTGATTTCGTTCGAATTTTACGGAGTGGATCCCCTTAATTACAATAATTAATATATTTTTTTTAAATAATTTTAAATGCACAATAACTCTGAAAACTCTTTTTGAAAAAAACGGTCCTCAATTGTGAAACGAAATGTTTGATGTCTGAGGACAATAAGCAATGATAGAAGTTGATACTATTTTCTTAACCCTTTCAACCCTAGCATCTTAATAATATTACGTATTTATTAAAAGGTCTGTGATGAAAAAATATTGTACGTTTCCTTATTTAATTTTTTTTTATAAACTTACACTAACCCAAAAAATGAAAGGTGTTAAACACATAGCGGTGGTTATTTTTAATGAAATTATTTTGCACTTTATATTACGTTCTTATGTTTGGAGAGCAAACAAGGACTCTCAACAAGTGACAAAAATGATCATTGTACAAAAAGTCATTCTAGTTATTTCATTGCGATGTTGAAAAACTAACAAGTGGATGAAGGAAGCAAATGTTACCGATATTGCCGTCCCGATTTCTACACTCGTAGCGCGGCTGAAGGACGACTGTTGGTATCTCAATATCATCCAATGGCGTCCGGTGTCCTTGGCGAGGTAAGAGAAATGGCATATTGGCCTGTTTGGTTTTAACGGTCTCCGTGGTCGAGGGGCAAGGCTCTCAATTACGAATCCGATGGTCCCGGGTTTAAATCACGGCGTGCGCAGGTAAATTTTATTTAATTAATTTGTGCTGTTACACAATTAATTCATTAAAATTAATATATGGTATATTTGCACACGTTCCAGAGTGGAAGATACTTTCTGTATCAGCCTGGAGAAAGACCACCATTCAGAATTGAAACGTTGCTTGAAATGGCTTTAGCCGTGTTTGGTAACCAGATCTGAATAGCCAGGTATTTCCCCACCCTCCTCTTCTCCTTCCCTTCCACACTACATTCAGCCTCACAACATTCCCCAATTTTTTTCATTTCCATTTCCATTCCGGTTGGGAGCAGTTGGGACTCTTGTGCTGTATTCACATAAAAAAATAACAATTTGTTTGATCAAAACCCACTGTCCACGGTAGCTTTGTAGACGCTTCAAAATGCATTCTTGTTGCTTTTGCAGCCAGGCGTAAAAAAGTCTATCCGTGAAGAGTATTAGAAGTGTACATTTTCTCTCATTTTATATTGTCCAACGATGAAAATGTTATTTTGGCCTACCATTACATCCGGCGTCATCGAAGACAACGATCATATTGGATACATCCATATATAAAAATAAATAACAATTATTGTAGATTTTACATATCCGCAAGAGAATTGACAGAAGATGATAATGTATTTCATTCATTTTACAGGAATAAAAATAATCAAAGTTTTCTACATATCACAAAATTTTTTCCAACAGTTCCGTTAATTATTTCCAATATGTGTGTACGCAGCGATACCCTCAGGCATCTGACACACAGCACGACGTGTGTCATGAAACTTGCGAGTACGACGCTGCTACTCCGTCGACAGAGTTCCGTTAGTTTATATGAAAGCAGCAAGCAGGTTTACGGCAAGAGTAAAATGTTGCGCATGCGTCTATGCAGCAGCACTTCAGTGGACAGTGGGCGTAACTCCAAAAAGCTTGTTATGTGTAACTGTTTCTACCGTGTTTCACGATAGTGTTCATTGCAAAAGTTATCGTTAAAGTGTCTCACAAAAAGCTCAATACACAAATAATTATACAGTAGAATGCCAATTATCTAAGATGTCTTCATTTGTCATCATCGCGGCGCTACATCCCAGGGTGGAATATGGAATTCTCCTTACAAATGTTCTCCACTAGCTCCAATCCCCAGCCATTTCAGTTTCAGTTCTCAAGCCTTCCCATCCGGCTTCAATCTTCTTCTATGCAGTCAGCTTGCCTGTTCTTCGGTCTGCCTCTGGGGCGCTTCCGTGGTTAAGGTCATTTTTCTTCCACCCATTTATCTCATCTGGTATTTTTTCCGCATGGTGCCCATCGCAGTCTTTAAAACCTATGGAACCTTGGGACCGCCATTAATACCCATCTGAAGGTTACATGATCAGCAATCTACTGCTGATGCCTATACATATTTCAAAACCGAAAAAATCACAAAATATTTTATTGCTTTATTTTTAATTTACATTAGTAATTGTATCACTTTTTAATCCTTATTCTTCCCGTTTAAATAAAATCAGACGCTCTTGACGTTCCGCGGTGCTTCTTCAGGAGGCTTTATTTTGGGATTTTCATTATCGGAGTTGGTGTTTGATCCCTTGACCGTGAAGGTGACGTAGTACCTCTTGTTCTTGTCCAGTTTCTCTGCGGGAAGGGCTATCATCTGCTTCTCATTGCCGTGGCATAGCTCCAGGGTGACGTGGCTTTTGCCGGGTTTGCCCTTGCTGTTGATTTGAGGGAGAAAGCCCTTCTTCTGAGCGACCGCCGGGGTCTTAGGGATTGTGTGATGGTTTAACTTCACAGGAACTAGAAGAAGAGATAAAAAGTGTTTAATGCTATTCAATCTATTTATTTGTAAGAAACAAACAGAATTCAATAAAAATATATATACAAAGGACGTTTAACAAAAGGTAAGCTAATAAAGTTTCTTGTGTTAATAGTGGTTAAATGTATTATTTATGAAGCTAACAAGATAAAGAAAAAACAAAATAAGAAGGAAGGGGGGGAGGGAAAGGAGATGCTCTCGATACATTTTATACTTGTGCAACAATTTGTGGTTGTACTTATAACTTCGGTTCGATATTTTGAAAGTTATGAAGAATGTCGATATTGTGAAATTGTGCGTTATATTGCGCACAAATATAGGGAATTGGAGAAATTATCCTAAGATTGGTCCTGAATGCGGGCAAATAAAAAAAATGGGTTTGTCGGGTTGGCCTTGACGGTATGTGAATGTTTATAAAGTCAATGAGATCTGGCGAGTCCAGGCCATTATTAATAATAATTAATTATTAACAGAACTGGCAAATATAAGATGGTAAGATCTTGTCATATTCGAGCACACAATGTAGGCTTTTGCACATTTCACAGCCTCTACGACGTGAGAAACCTAAATTTGACTTTTTTAAAATTTACTCCTCATGCGAGTGTGGAGTTGATTTAAAATCTATGCTATCTTTAAGGATGTTGTGCAGAGGATCTTTTAAAGCCTCCACATTCAGAATTTCTACATATAACGAACTTCCCTTGAAAAAAGTTTTTAAGCACTTAAAAAAATATATGGTCTTTTTTAAGATAATCTCTATTCTGATATCTAGTTGAAAAAGTAATGCAGACATGAAATATATAATTACAAAGTATAGAATAAAATCTCAAAGTAGGCACCTAAAAATATAAATAACACATGTGATTCTGTTAAAACATTTTATAGGTGTAAAAAAGTCACAGCCGTTCTTTAAATGTGACTTAACAGCTTCGTGCTTGGGTTCTTTTCACAAAAATAGAACTAAAAACATCAGGGGGCCAAGTCTGTATCTTTTGCGTTAGCTAACGCATGTTAAATCGGCCACAAACAACACATTTTGACAGTTTGGTAGTCTGTATCGCGCTAACAAGCAAGTTTGCGTTTACGTTAAGATACAAATCAGTAACGCAAACGCAAGAGACGATTATGAGTTTATGAAAACTATAAAAATGTGTTATTTATGGCCATTTTAACTTGTGTTAGCTAACGCAAAAGATAAAGACTTGGCCAACTGGTTATTTTATTTTTTATTTAAAGACTTTACATAATTTAATAGTTGTCCAGCTCAAAAAACCAAAAAAAATTTTAAAATGTAAAAAACTTAATCTAATATAAAAAAAAAACTACAATAACAAAACATAAATAAACAAAAAAATTACATAACAAATACTACTATGATAAGTTAAAACAGAAGAAACGATTTGCATAAACCTCTACGAGTGTCAAGTGGCAACTGGCGAGTTCAGTTTGTTTGTTTATCTTACATAACGCAAACAAGTCTAAATACGCGAGCAGCGCTCGGGTTGGCGCGATACGATGCGCCGCCCGCGAACATTGCTCGTTTAGAAGCATGAAGTGGTTAAGGGCCAGAGGGACATCGGAGAGTTATTATTTATTAATTCAAAATAATGATAGTATTATTACGCAATACGATAAACAAAATGTTTTTAAATAGAAAAATATTTATTAAATATTTTATAAATTTGCATAGGCTTAGCATTTATCAAAATATAACCAGAAATATTATTTTTTCTGACCATCCCTTTGTAAGTTTTACAAAATATTTAAAATACGAATATGATTTTTAAAGTGGAGAAAAGTATTTTTAATCCTTTATCGTTGCGTTTTTGTAAATAAACATAACCAAAGATTTGTAATCCGCAGTACAAAAAAAAAAGATTAAAGTTACGTAGTGTTCATGAAAAAAGAGCACTAAACAGTGCTCTTTTTTTTTAATTTATCTTATCGACAAGTTACAGAAAAACCTTCACAGCACTTTTTAAGGATATTCAAGTGTTTAAATGTTTTTGTAAAACATGCGTAGAACGGTCAGAAATGTGTAATATTTCTGATTATATTTTGATAAATGCTCTAAGCCCATGCAAATTAAAAAAAAACGTAACAAATATTTTTCTCTTTAAAAACACCATGTTTATCGTATTGCACAATAATATTATCGTTATTTTGAATTAATAAATAATAACTCTCCGACGTCCCTCTCCCCGTTAAGTCAGTGTTTTATTACATAGTTTTTTTGCATTATTTTATTTTATTTTATTTTTTTTTATTAATATAAGAATTACATATATATAACATTTAATAGTACAGATATAATAGCTAATTGCAAAAAAGTATGAATTTATTTTACAAAAAATGCCCAACTCAATAGAGAAAGATGTCTCGTGTTTGACTTGCGGAGCACTGCCATCTAGCGACAGTAGTGAATAAATAAAGTACATCAAGAATATGTTGGTGAAAGACTAAAAGTATGTGATACTAGAAATACAACAATAAGGCGCATGCAAGATATTAAGATAGTACATTCATATATCGAAAGACCTGATCGAATATTTCTAGAGGATATGTTGCCTTTTTTTTTTAAATTTACATACATTATTTACAATTAAGAGTTTTATAAAAATTAAGAAAAAATTAAAACTTGCAATTACTGTTGCACTTATCTAATACTTTTTTGATTTATGATTTGAAACAATTATAGTTTTTTTCTGTTTTGATTTTATACGGGAGGGCATTAAAAAAATTTATACCTTGACAGGCGTAATGGAGTTGAAAAGCACTAGTTTTAAATTTAGGGATTTCTAAGTATTTATATTAGCGTACTCCCTCTCTTTTCTATATTAACATATCTCATTTTCAAACAATGTTCAGTTTGCACTTGGAGGGTATTGCTGGGTTTTAAGGAATGGAAGGAGGTAACCAAGATCTTGAGGAGGCCTACGTTGTTGAAGGGAGGAGACTGAAAAGCTATATTATTCCACAGCGGAGTACAATTTGGCATATCTCATGATTGTGCTGAAGGGATTAGTGGTGCTAGTTCTTTCAAACATCTTCGTGGCAGAAATAAATATATAGTGAAGGACTTACTGTACGCTGAACACGGTATCCCAGTGTATGCATGGACAGCGTGATAGCACCTGTGAGTCTTGCTCGTGCACAGCACGGGATTATCCGGTAATCCATCAACCTTATAAATGTTTTCATTCGCTTTCCCCGCCACATAATCGGAAAAGGCTCTTTCCGGCAAGTTGGCCAGGTGCTTCACTCCGCTTCTCTGGAGCCTCCTCAAGGACTCGTAGAGGAACTTCTCGAACTTCTTGAAGGTGTAGTCAGAGCCGGTGTATCGACCAGCTCCGACGAAGGCCAGACTGGACTTGTGGTATTCGTCGACTGCCCTCTTCACGAGCATTGCCTCGTTGGCTTTCCCTGCTCTGATTTGGATGTGCTTGAGATCCATGAGATGTTGAAATATTTTCCTTTCTAGAAAGTATCTGAAAATGGAAACAATTGTTGTATTGACGTGGAAAATTAAGAAAATTGTAATATCTGCTTTACACACTCGGCAAGGCTGCCCGTGGAGTCTGAACGAGAGATCGTAGTGGATGTGTTCGACATGTTTTTTTGTGCATGAGTAAAAAGTCAACCATCGCTTTGCATCATACTCTAATGGGTGAATCCAGCTACTAAAAAACCAATCATTATTTAAACAAGAGTTCTGCGATGCATGAGCGAAGAGGTAGCACTCGAACTCCCTCGTCTCTCTGAATATCTCAGCGTGTAGAAGTGACATTTTAAGCTAGAAGGCAAAATATAATGGGATACAAATGAATTAATTCTGAAAAATACCTTCTCATGTTTGTTTGAACTATTTGGGTGACAGAAGTCATATCAACTGCGTTTCTGTCACCGGGTTTCCTTTTTGGTATTTTGCTGTCAACCTTTCCCGAGTGCAGGCCGGAAGCATTCCTATCTTCGTAATAGGCCGCCAGTCTCGGGCTCATTACTCGGTTTTGGTGAGTTATTCTGGGGCTGGGCTCGAACCCAGAATCCATCATGCCGCTTGACTCATAGTCCCTTTCAGAGTTCTGGCTTTTGGACCTCATGGAGTCGTTCCTGCTCTTGTCTCTGTACTTCTTCTTTAAGCGTCGCCTTCTTATTGTCCCATTAGAGTCTACAATACTGTACATTTCATTATCACTTATGCTAGAGATTCTCCTCCTAGTATACCCTGCTTGTTTGACAAATCTGTCAGTGTCTTCAAACTCAATACGTCCAGATTCACGCATTACAGATTCAACATGCTCCTTCATCATTTTCCTGTCAATTTGTTCATCATCATTTAAGTCTTCATTTTCAGCTCCATCTAGGATTTTATAACTTTGAGTTTCATACAATTGCTTGCTCTTGGCTAGAGCGTCTTTATTTGACATCTTACTTTTCTGTATATCCGATTGCAACTTCTTTTTGCCTTGTGTTTTCTGCATTCCTTTAGCTTCAGGTACAACCTTTTGCACTGCTCTCTGATTAGTCTTATTTTTAAAGTTTTTGATTTCTGTTGCAACCTCCATATCTTTAGGTTCTTCCTCATCTTCAATGTTCATGTTCTCAGCAGTCTCCAGGTTGTCGAGTTTAGAGCTATGACTTTTCAGTGAGATTTCACTAATTCCTGCTGTTGTTTCTTCAGAGTCTTGCTGAATAAAAGATTTTCTTTGGTTTTCTGATGCGACAGATCTTTGACTTTTGCTTTCGTTAACTTGCGTATCAGATTGTTCTTCATCTATTAATGTGAGAGCCCTTATAGCCCCTCGATCTTCAACCACTTGTTCTGGTTCTGAGACCGCTTCTCCCATGATACTATCAGTTTTATCTATTTCTTCATCAGGAGACAGTACTGTAATGGCTTTGATTTCTTCATCAGACAGTACTGTAATGGTTTTGATTTCATCATCAGGGAGGATACCAATTATTGCTTGGACGAATGGTTTATCAGGGCTTTCATTTTCTGCAGAGCCTTCACTACCTTGTCTCTCTAAAACATTAGTATCTTCACTGTCGGGAACTGTACTGGTTATGTTAGGATCATCTTCTATTATCAGTACTCCCTCAGCATTGTTATCAGGTGAATCCGAATCTGGAATAATTGCTAAGATTCCTTCTCGGTTTTCCATATTATCACCTGCATCAGTATTTACAGCTTCACTGTCTTCCTTTACTTCTTGCATTTGAGTTTCCTGTTCCAAAATCTGTTCTACCTTTTCCAGTGAACCTTCTTTTATTTTAGCAATGCTAGTGTCTGCTTCAACTTTTCTTTTAGAAGTATCTTCGGACTTTTCTTGATCATCAAAAACTTCTACCAATGGTACATTTTCAGCAGATTCGTTATCAAGACTAGGACGACTCTCCGCATGAACCTGTGCTTCTGTTATCATAACAGTTTCTACAACTGAGACGGTATTGGTCTCACTTTCACTTAATTGTTTGTCAATTAGACCTTCCAGGACTTCTGGATCATTTTCGTCTTCGATCAAATCAATATTTCTTGCGATTTCTGCAGCTTGTTTTAACATTTCGATATCGTCAATGCGGTCAGCGTGCTTCTTTACAGCTTTTTCTACTTTTTCTGCCTTTTCTGCTTTTGCAGCCTTTTCTATCTTTTCAGCCTTTTCTGTCTTTTCTTCCTTTCTTTTCGTTGCAGATTTTTTTTGTTTTTTCTTAGGGCTATCTTTCTTCTCTTTCTCGCTGATACTTTCACTTGATGCACTACTAGATCTTCTAGACCTGCCGCTCTTCTTCCGCCTCTTTTTATATTTCTTATCATATTCGCTATCTGAGCTGCGTTCTTCAGTTTTCCTTTGTTTGTGTTTTCTAGGGGACTCTTTGTGGTGGTGTCTACTTTCAGATCTGCTTTTAGAAACTGGTTCACTCTTTGATCTTTTACTTTTTTTCACAGTGGCCTTTCCACTGCTTTCAGAATCGGATACAGCTTTATCGTGACGAGACGAACGCTTTCTGGTTTCAGTCTCATAACCGTCACTAAAACTAGCCTGATCTCTTTTGAGCTGTTCCCTTTTCAGTTTTCTCTTCTGTTTTCTACGATCTTCTCGTAGCTTTTGATTGTGTTCATCGGAGCTGTAATCCGTACTGTCGGATATGGAAACAATGGCTCTGCTGGATCTTCTATGCCGAGGGGTGTTGCCGGGGCTTAATTCAAATATTTCCCTTTTCTCGATTGCGACTTTGTCTCTCAGATTTATCTTGGTGGTTTTGATGTGCCTGATTGGCAATTGCTGAGGGACATTCTCCTGATCGACGACTACTTGTCGTGAAGTAAGGCGAGAGGCGGGGAGTCCTCCGTGCATCTGGAGGTATTTAGCCGTGGATCTATATCCCCGGTGCAGGGCACAGTCCAGAGGGGTCATGATCACATTTTTTGTGGTTCTCAGCACAGCATTGACCTGAGCACCAAAATCCAGGAGTATTTTACACAAATCAGTATTGTCGGTGTTGGCTGCGATGTGGAGCAGTGTTCTTCCATCATTGTTTGTGGCAGTTATCTGGGATGGCCTCATCTCCAGCAGCCACTTGACTAACTCCCGTCTCCCAGAAGCAACAGCTTCATGCAAAGGCAAATCCCCCTTTGCATTCCTTAACCAAAGATTTGCATTGTGGGCTCCTGAAACAGTAACACAAATATTCATTATAATTTGAACTAACAGCAGTTCAAAAATTTTCATAGTTTCTCTGAAAATATTTTAGCTAGACCTCTAATAGACAGTACTGTCAACTAGTGGGTCTTCAAGCTTTCTAGAAACGCTTTGCTCAATGAAAAACATCCGGAAACTATTGATGTACGAGTATACAAATGGAGTAAATATCACAGTTCGAAATACGTGCAACACCATGCGGCCAATTGACATCGATTACAAGTGCTCGCCGGGTATGGATCTCCAATGATAACTGCAAAATACCTACATGACTGGACATGTCGTTCTGAAAGAGATAGAAAAAGCAATGGCATAACCTTTCATCAGTTTTACCATAAAATGGATATTTGTCTAAATTATTATTTTTTTAATCTTAAAAAACTGAAGGAGCACTTGAAGTAGGCACGCCGGTAACTTAAATGCTCAATTTGTTGAGTTGGATCGCGGTCGGAAGGATTCGGGCGACATAGATAGCCGCCTCACCTCCTACTTCACGAGCGGGAACAATATTTTACACTGGTTTTGCAAGGAACGTAGACTCTATTTACATACTTCTATGCTGGAAACCCATTGTAAAGTGTCTCCATAAATGAGTTTTACTTGCTGTATAATGCACTTGCTGCAAGCCTGATAAAATGAACTACGTATGTGAACCTATGCAAGCCTGAGAAAATGAACTACGCATGTGAACCTATGCAAGCCTGAGAAAATGAACTACGCATGTGAACCTATGCAAGCCTGAGAAAATGAACTACGCATGTGAACCTATGCAAGCCTGAGAAAATGAACTACGCATGTGAACCTATGCAAGCCTGAGAAAATAAACTACGTATGTGAACCTATGCAAGCCTGAGAAAATGAACTACACATGTGAACCTATGCAAGCCTGAGAAAATAAACTACGTATGTGAACCTATGCAAGCCTGAGAAAATGAACTACGAATGTAAACCTATGAGACAGGACAATTTTTAAGACAGTGATCTCGTTTTCATTGTTTTGCGTATTTATTTATTCAATTTAAACCTATATTTATAATAATACAGATTTTTAATATAATTCACTATAATTGTATCATTTACTCAGTGCATATAGAATGCCAAAATCCTGTAAATGCATTATAAGACATAAAAACCGATCGATTTTGGATCCACCATATCTAGGAAGTACATAACTCTCCCCACAGGTGAGTTCCCAAATAAGTTTGTGCGGCTCGCTCTACTGTACAGGAGGTTGTGATGATGTCCTCGAGAGTGAGATTTTGGTACAAAGAAATTTATTTGAGTAAGAATCTCAATGTTAAATATGTTACTGGTAAGTAAAAGTTGTTTTTTTTTAGTATAGGAATACCTCTACTTGTCTCCAATAGATCATCCCCAATATACAGATAGATGGTTATAGCAACGGGTATTGTTCGTAGACTCTAAAATATATATTTTTTAAATTTCTTGTAAACTCTTTCAATGCACAAAATTTAATTTATATTTTCATATGAAGCGGTAACTTGGTGATGTGACATTATAATTTATAAAATAAAACAATAACTTTGTTTTACATCACTTTTATTTATACTTTAGCCAACCGGGTTTCGCTACTACACAGACATAACTATCCATAACACCTCAAATCATCCAACCTCCCACAAACATTCCGCTTTCCACTCGATGATTCACCGGTTAGTTACGGTCCCGTTATCAAATGCTAATTTTTCACTAGAACTATCCATAATTAAACAAATTTCAATAAATAACGGTTATCATGAAAACTTAGTCATCAACATACTAAATAAAAAACTAAAAAAAATGTCGTCAAATAAGTTTTTATTCAACAGTACCCCCCCTAATAATAATATAACAAATAATAATAATCAACCGTATCAATGGCGTAGAATCTTATATATCAATAACTTTTCCCAACAAAGCATTAAAAACCTTCCGTCAGAGATTAAACCAGCATTTTACACAGATAATAGTTTAGGTAAATGTATACTGCCCTGAAGAAGCTACGGTAGTAGCGAAACCCGGTCGGCTAAAGTATAAATAAAAGTGATGTAAAACAAAGTTATTGTTTTATTTTATAAATTTAATTTAGTTTGTGTGGGGCCTAAATAATCGAATTCGACTTATTGAAGTTAACACTTAACACTGGCGTGTTGTATAATAACCTCAGTGTTTGCGTATTGTGAAATGAATATGAATTTTGAAGCTTTAAGTGCTTGTATACTCTGTTTATAAATCATTATTACGTCGGTAAAAAGTTAATTTACGTTACCGAGCATCTTGACAGTCTCCAGCTGCCCCTTGGCGCAGCCGCAGTGCGCCGGGCTGCGGCCGCGCCGATCCTGTCGGTTGGGGTCCGCACCATGCTGCAGCAGCAGCGCCGTGGCGTCTGCATGGCCCAGCGTCACGGCGTAGTGCAGCGCCGTGCAGCCGTTGCTGTCGATCACGTCCGTGCGCGCGCCGCACAGTGTCAGAAGTGTTTCTATACACTCGGTGTGCCCCCGGGACGCCGCGCAGTGCAGGGCCGTCAGCCCATCCCTGGGGAATGCCGGATAATATTAAATTATGCATAGGAATCTATCTAACTTTACTACCCACTTTCGTCTGGGATTTAACAAATACTTATTTTTTATATTAATAGACCATTGTCCAATTACATAAAATACACAACACGAAATGAGATAAACAAGAGCTACAGAAAAATAACAGAACATACATAATACATGAATGAAGCAATGACAAAAATATATACATTTGATAGAACATTCAAGTCAAAGCCTGTATATGATTTGGTAGAGTACACTTCGCTTCACTACACAAGCATTGCTTAAAAGAGAAGTGTTGTATTGCAAATTGAATTAATTTGTGTTCAATTTCAATAATAAAGAATAAAAAAAATTATTTAAAAAAAATACATATATACATATACAAGTATGTACACATTTTTTCTTCTTCTTTTATTAGTATGATATCACACATATACATTTCAACTAGATCAATCCCCCCCCCACCTACTTCCTTTCCTGACCACATTTAAACAAATTGTTACATAACTTTTAAATTTACGTTTCTTCTTTCATTTTGTATTTCTTTTTAATTTTATTTTGATTTCTTTTTAATTTAATTTTGATTTCTTTTTAATTTAATTTTGATTTCTTTGTTTAAATCACTAGATTCACTTGTACTATATTAGAGTTTAGTAAAAAAAGTCTCACTTGTCAGCCGCCTCAACCTCCGCTCCCGCTTTGACCAGCGCCAGCACGGCGGGCGCGCTTCCCGCGCTCGCCGCCCACAGCAGCGGCTGGCGCCCATCGCCATCGCGCGCGTCTACCCTCGCGGCGGGCGCTCGCAGCAGCGCGCCCAGCACGTCGAGCGCGAGGCGGGGCCCACCGGCCGCGGCGCCGCGCGCCCCGCACATTTGCGCTGCGTAGTGCAGCGGGTAGCCGCCGTGCACGTCGGCGGTGCACGCGTCCGCGCCGGCGGAAAGCACGGCGCGCAACGCTTCCAGCTCGCCACACACTGGAATAAAAAAAATAATCAATTGTGTGCAAAAGACCCCACGAGTGCTGGAGGAAGCATAGATTATTTGGACTGTGATATTACAACATTTCCGACACTATGTCCCGAGCATACCTCGCCTTACCTTTGTCGGCATAGGATAGTGAGTGTGTCGAAACAGAAGGAAGTTACATCAAATGTGTCAAATGTACAATTTGATGAATTCGATCTGTTTAATAAACTGCAGCGGTCCCATACCCCTCATTCATGCAATACACGCCAAAGGGACCATTTGCTTGTTCTTCCCAGGAGCGAACGGCTATATTTGAGGGTAGTTACAGCTATTCTTCACCAAAACTATGGAATGAAATACCACATCTATTCGAACATCGACATCGCTGCAGTGCTTCAAGAAGTTCTGGAGCGAATGGTTGCTGACTGCACAGTCAGCTGCACAACAACATAATTTATAAATAATGAATTGGATACTTGTGTTAGTGATTTTGAATTTCTTATATTTATACTTTTTATGTGAGATATGTAACTTTTTCCGATTTCTAAAAGGCACTCCTGAAAACCAGCTGTACTCCGGGCTCCAGAATATATAGCTGAGAACTGACCTTTTTGTCAATTGCCCTGTTAAACTGTTCTGTATTTATTCTGTAATTATTTATTCTGTTCTGTATTTATTCTGTAATTATTTATTCTGTAAAAATAAAAATATGTGAAACTGACAAATATATGTTTTTAATATTATTATTATTATTGTTCATGGATGAACGAAGAAAAAAGCATTAAAATATTGGATTCGTGACAATTCGGTACAGTGATAAATCGGAACTCTTTTGATTGGAACCGTCACGGAAAATATTTTTAAAAAGATTCAGATGGACTAATTAATGGTCATTTAAGGCGAAGCTATCAGTGAATTCATTATATCGTATAATTTGTACTCTGAATCGGTTTACATTATGAAAACAAAAATATATGCTTTAGATAAATTGAACCCTTTCCTAGAAATTACCTAGATAAGAATCAAAATAAAATTTGTTAATTACTTTGTAAAATGTATAAGCGTGAACTCCTAAAAAAAAAAAAATTCTTTAGAAAGTTATGAACGCATGTAAGAAACAAAATATAAAAAATACTTATTTATAGCTAAGATTATTTGTGTGATTATTGTTTCCCTCGATTAATTTTTTTTCTTTCTTACGAAATTCTTGACAAAATAAATAAAAACCACTTTTTTCGCCTACAACAAACATTTCTAGACTCCGCTTGCCAAGCGAATTTTATGTTCATTACCTATACTCGTGGCGACATAAAACACACAGCTTGTAGCAATATTTTTGGCTAGTATATTCCTCATAAGTCACTTCACGACGATATAAAAGTCCTACGTGAGGAAGTTCAAAGGGTCCAGAAAAGATGTCGCAGCAAACTGGAGGCAGGATCAGAAGTTACGCAGCTAAGAATGGGAGAAAGCACTATAATTGAGATTCAATAAAAGAGATCAGTGAGTAAGGCTTCAAATTTCGACAAAAAGGGAATACCCGAAAAGAAAAGTGAAAATTTAAAAACTAAAAACAAAAATAACAATAAAGTCCTTCAAGAAAATACTGCACATGAACCGCATCTCCTGCGAATGTTTTTTGAAAACATTTACACAAAAAAAAAAACCAAAACAAAGGGGCATTACCGTACATATTTGCGTTAGCATACACAATGTTTTTGCTTTTTATCACCGATGGAAAACATTCCCCTCGATGGTGAAGAGAGGGGAAGGGGGGAAGGGTTTGTTTCATTTTTTAATAATCGCCGCACGGTGGGGGTCTATCTATGCGTCCCGCCCGATGATACTTCAGTAAGTTACGGCATAAACAGACGAGTTTTTTAGGTTATGTGTACTGTGAGCGAAGTTAAAATATATTATTATAGGAAGTTTGCTCATGTATCAGCAATAATATAATTCTCTTATTTTCTCTGCTATTTCTAATAGCATTACAGCCCTCATATTCAGAATTTTTTTAAGGACACTTCGTGATAAACACATTCATCTTCTTCTATCTTCTTCTATTATATAAAGAAGAATGTCCCGGGCGGTGTGTGTTTGTTTTGTATACCAATCTTCAGTTT
The DNA here is from genome assembly GCA_022606495.2 of Halesus radiatus. NCBI lineage: Eukaryota > Metazoa > Arthropoda > Insecta > Trichoptera > Limnephilidae > Halesus > Halesus radiatus. The sequence goes on from JAHDVE020005582.1 coordinate 59,258, forward strand.
TTTTCCGAGCTGGATGAAATTTTGCACACATGACTTACGAAATAAGAGGAAGGTAACTAACTATCTACATGAGATTTTTAAAAAACCACCTCCCATCCCCCTTTCCCACCCCCTTAAAGAAGAATTTTTGTACGTCTTGAAGAAATTTTGCTTATTTGACGTTCAAAATAAGAGTAAAATTACTTGGTGGGAAAGGGAATATGAGTAGGGGTGGGAGTAGGAGTAGGGGTAGGGTTAGGAATTATAAAACTTTACTCGAAACTATTAAAAACTCAGGGTACTTCAGCTAGTTATTTAATAAGCAAATGCTTTGTTTGACGACACGTAACTGAAGCCCCCTTGTAAGTGACTCACGGGTCAACAAACAAATTCTTATTAGGAAATCAAAAAAATACATTTTTTCCATTCCATCATTGTAAATATCATACAAATAAAAATTAGCATTTCACTCCCTATCTAGTGTTCCAGCACCACCTCCGGAATAATTATCTTTTGTCTATCATGCTAAAAAAATGAATTGCTAAAATTTTATACGGGTTGTCCTGCCATTTTTGTTTGTGTTTTATCGCTTTGATTTGAATAAATTATCAATGAGTATGAATACTGGTACAACGCCAGCGTTAAAAAATGGCCCTAAACATCGCTTTGCAGGTTGTTAACTCAGGCAATACCACAAATGATTTATCTGTAAATTCTATACCGGTAGTTAAGAAAATGTGCAAGCTTTCAAAAGACACAAATCCTCAAACTACTACTGCTACTTTTTTGTTGTCTTATTTTTAGAATTTGCTAGTATTGGCAAAGTATATAAAAATGACCGTTTCCATTGTCACAATTATTTTCTCAGTAAATCGGTTTTACCGGTAATAAATCATTTTAGGCACTATACAAATTGAAATTGGGTGGGGGTAAACAGAATCATAGAAATAATTCATCTCAACGTGGCCTAACCACAATTTAAAAATGGCTTTGAACGACGATACAGCTGTCACAATAATAATAAAAAATAAAAAAACCAAATAATAGCATTACTAAATTTGATTTATATTAAATTTAAAAACGAATTAAATGGAGTTCTACGAATTAAACACAAAAGCAATTAATATATCGTACTACCTGATGTGTACCCGGCTTTGCTCGGGATTTAAAAAAAAATAAAGTTACGAAGTTGTGATTTCTTGCTTGTCGTTTGGGTGACATAATTGATTTAACAGCGAAAGTAATGCCCTGTGATGACTATTTAATATCTCTAAACAAAGAAACATTAATTTAAAAAATTTATTTCATTTGAAACATTTATTTTTTTCAAAATATATCTAAATAATAAAGTTCTTAAGTAGGTACCTACTTGTGTTTTCCATTTTGAAAATATTCTACCCAACCAAACCTTCTTCTTTTGAATATGTAATCTGTGGCTAACCAGAGTTCTATATCTAAGAGATAACCTTAATACAACATGGCGGGTTCAATGTTTTTCAGACGAATTTTAAAACGTTATAGCAACAGTTTTACATATTGGATTTCATTGAAACTACTCTCTACTCTAAACCTTCCCGGCACTAATAAGAACACACTGTGCTATTTTCAGCGGAACCGGTCAAGTAATTTTCGAGAAAATCGAGGACAGACATACAGACAAACATTCGTTTTTATGTACAGAGTCATTAAAAATACGAAAAAAAGCTCGATAACTAATCTATCCTAACCTAGTTAATAATTTATTTATTTTTATATATATCATTTTTTTAAGACTAATTACTTTGGGTTAGAATGGGATAGCTTTTTTTTGTTAATTTTAATGACTTTATATGACTTTTAATAAGTGGGCTGATTTGTACGTGTGTTTAATTTTCCGGTTACCAGTATAGTACTATGGCCTTAACCCTTAGCTGTCCACGTTCGAATGACGCACGTTCGATTTTTTCTAGCTTTTCAATGGCACACGCTCGGAACACGCCAAGAAACAAGCCTTTAAAATATTCATAATATACGAAGCCTATTATAATATGATATACTAATATACTTATTCAAGTCGAGTCGTGACGCGGGATACATGTTCCTCCCGACACGCCTGCGGCGCCTACTTAAACTCGAATCAAGAATGTAGTAATGATTAATGTTTAGCAAGAATCTCAAAGTAAATTGACTCCTAAACATGAAAGCCTGAAGTGCTGAACGAATGCTATGACATAAGCACGGATCTAGGAACGTGTGGCGTGCGATAGTCGTAACATTTTTACTTTTTTTTTAAAAATTTGTTTCATTCAATAATTTTTTATTTCTGCTGCGTAGTTATAGCGTCGCTTTTGGCGGGTCTCGGTCCCGTGTAAGCTTTGTATGCCAGAATTAAATAATATGAAGCCAATGAAAAATATTATGAAATTAATTAAAAGTATTTTGTTCAGACCACTGTTTAATATATAGAATATGAAAAGAAAAGTAAAGAAACACGTGTCCCACGTAAACTTTTCCCGTGTTTCATAATATTATATTTTAGTTTATGATAACCTCAAGGTGTAGGTTAAGTTAGGTTAGGCTTGATTTGGTCAGAGCGCCTTTGATAAATCATCCAATTATGGTTATTATTATTGGTAAGTTTAAATTAGGTTGAACTAGGTCAGGTTAGGTTCAGTCAGGTTGAATTAAATGTGCGAGTAACTTAAAAGAATAATGATATGCATTATGAAAATATTGAATAATAGGTGACAAATTATTATTTAAATTACCGAATATTAATAACGCATAAAATAATGATTTTTTAATTGGGAATAATAATATAATTTAATGACACCCGTTGGGTGCAACGGGCAAAATGTTAGTTTGTATGAATGTTTAATTCTCTGTTAGTCTTTGAGCATTTATATTGAAACTTTTCGATTTCACTTGCAGCCTCCACGGGGTTCTAGACTCCGTGGACACAGTTCGTTTATGAAATGGCGGCAATGGCGTGTTTGGCGGGAAAACACGCGAAACGTCACTCGACACCGGGACATACCCCATACCAGTACTATACCACTATAATACCAGGTACCAGGGCCCGTAGATAGTCAGACCACTCAACTCAAGGCAGAGCTTTGTAATGAAGCCCCAGTTCTGATATCAATTTTATAGGCTCCAGTCATAAGATATCGCTGTAGATATTTTTATGACAACTTCAAAACACCTGTTGGTTGGCGTTTTGAATGATTTCATGGCGGTAATTATTATTTGCTGAAGTTTTACGGTGATATTTTTAGTGTCTGTTAACAATTCAAACTTTTCTTGTTTTCGTTTTTACATCGGGTAAAATATAGTGGCGTGCAGTCCACAAAGGCTGAAAATCCGCAGCTAAGAAAAATGAACCATAAGAAGAATTATCGAAAAATTTAAGAAGGCGAGGAATTTAAAAAAAAAAGTTATTTTTCCATGAATTTAGTAAAGAACTTCCACCCTCTTATTCAGTTGGCTAAAATGTAATTATGGTTAGTTTATAAAATAGCCATTTTGAAATATTTAATGCACAATTCACACCTAAACTTGAAAAACTACACACAGCCTACTTTTGGTCAAAGAGATATGGACGCCACTGGTACAGTATTATTTCAGTTGCTTTTTAAGCTCGGTTTCCCGACATTAAAAAGCAACTGAATTACCGGCCCTAAGTCCGGTCAGTGGCTGAGTTGGCATCGTGCCTGGTTTCGATACAGGCGTCGTGAGTTAAATCCCTCGGCTGGCTAAGTCCCCCATCACGACAGAAGGAACATCTTCCGCTTAAAGTGGTGGAAGTAGGAGATTTTCAAATATTGTCAGGTTATTTATAAGTGAAAAGAAGGATTTGCATGATAAAAGACGCCATGAGCACGTTGCAAAAAGATATGGAGTGACAGAGGCACAACGAAGATCACCGATATTAGACTCGCCCCCTCGCCCGGGCGCTGATTTTGCCCATATTCTTTTACGGTGTGGAAACATGAAACAATTAAACTTCACAAATGTATGCGTTAAAAAAATGTTGAAAGTGTTAACTTGACTTTTGGTAATGCCACGAAAGCACATTGTTCGTTTCGTACATTTAACGTTTCTCCTCAGTGAAAAACAAGACAAAACGTGGCTTATAATAAGTAAAATAAGTTAGGTTCTCAGTTTTGTTAAACCCTTAGAGTCTTTTTATAATAATGATAATTTTTCTTAAATGTGCATGGTAAACTTTAAAATGAAAATACAAAGATTTCTAACACAGTTAAAATCATATGCCTTACTATATAGTACAAAATAAGATAACATGACTTTTATGAGTCCGTTTTGGGCTGCGAGAAATATCTCCCCAAAAGACTACGGGTATTTGTTTTCTTGGAGAAATATCTCCCAAAAAGACTCGAGGCATTAAAACATACAAAAAAACATGTTTTGACATTCGAAAACGGAAATAAATCTTAATTTTTAATTATTTATTTAAAGAAAAAAAGAAGTTTTTTTTTTTTTTTGTAATGCGGATTACAAATCTTTGGTTACGTTTGTTTACAAAAACGCACCGATAAATGATTTAACATACTTTTCTTCACTTTCAAAATCATATTCGTATTTTAAATATTTTTTAAAACATACAATGGGACGGGCAGAGTTTCTGATTTGATTTTGAAAAATGCTAAGCCTATGTAATTTTTAAAAATATTTAATAATATTTTTCTATTTAAAAACATTATGTTTATCGTATTGCGTAATAATACTATCATTATTTTGAATTAATTAAAAATAACTCTCCGAAGTCCCTCTCCCCGTTAATGACATTTGACATATTGGTTACATTTTTTCACCCTGTTGACACTTTTTACAACTAATACTCTGTTGAGGGGAACTTAATCCACAAAAATCGATATCCTAAATTGATCGTAAATTTGTTCGAGAATTTCGATGGGAAGAACGCATTTGTGCATTTGAACAGTGCTGAGGGCTGGAAAGAAAGGCTAAATTTATTTTATTCAAAGGATAATTTTTCATATATTAACGAAGCATCAGGTCAGTACATTTTATTTTAAACTGCGGTTACAAGAGCAAACTATCAAATATTCTCTGCCATAAATGGACTCCTAGTCAATGGTAGAGTACTGAAAAGTAGATAACTAATTTAATATGTCCCTGGGTTAAATAAAGGCCAATGTATTGAAACATCTTATTTTAAATATTTAAAGGACTTAAAAATGTTATTCTTTTTTTCCTCATAAGCTCCTTTCTGTACAATATTTGTTGTGCAATCACTGTATTTAATGTGTTCCTGATTTGTTTGTGTATATGTCCGGTATATTACATATTTTTAAAATGTTTGTGCATTATCATTGACCGTAAATAAATAAATAAATAACAAAATACCGTATTTTTCTTTGAAATGAGCCCCAACCTTGGCTATCCAATTAATTTTCTGTGTTTTATATTCAGACCTTGAACCTCTAATATGGTCTAGGTCTACCTGACTGCCCGACTGCTCAAGGTCCCATCCGGCTGTAAAGTACCTATCCAGCGGAAGACATTTCCCCCTTTCCTTCCGCCGCCTGACCTCTGACCTGTGGACCTTCCCCGTCCCCCTTTCCGCCCGCCCCTACTGGAATATCCGGTCAGATAAACCAGACAGCACGCCATGTATTACTCAAAAGACTCGGGGTTGTAATATTTAACCGGTCATTATGTCTGTAATCATTTTGAAATGCGATGATCTTTAATTATAAAGCGTTGGTCAAGGAGAAAGATACACGAATATTCCAGTTGGTTTATTCGGTTTAAAATCGAACAATTTATTATTTTAAAACTAGCTGATATATGTACCCGGTTATGAAGTTATGAATTCTTGCTTGTCTTTTGAATGCCATAATTGATTTGACAGCGAAAGTAATGCCTTATGACGATTATTACTATCTCTAAACAAAGAAACATACATTTGATAATATTTATATGAGACTTTCCAAACATTTATTTTTTCAAAATATATCTAAATAATAATGTTCTTATGTAACATAGGTACCTACTTGTGTTTTCCGTTTTGAAAATATTCTACCCAAACAAACCTTTTTTTTTAAATATGTAATCTGTGGCTAACCAGAGTGGTATATCTATGGGCAAACCTCAATAAAATATGGCGGGTTCAACTTTTCTCATGCTAATTTTTAAAGCTTTATAAACATTTTTACATATTGGATTTCATTCAAACTACTCTCTAAGCTTTTCCGTCACTGATAAGAACAAACTGTGCTATTTTCAGCGAAAAAAGTCTGATAGTTTTCGAGAAAATCTAGGACAAACATACAGACAAACATTCATTTATATATGTATGTACATAAACAATAATACAACATGGTGCATAAAAAAAAATTAGTATTTATTATTATTTAATGCCAGCATAAAACAAAGCTTGCCGTTTAAAAGCAGCTTCGTTGATGCTAAAATATGTCAATATCCGAATTGATACTGAAAAATTATCTTGTATAAATCGCATTCTTGAGAGCCAGAAGAACTTTTTCTTGACAGATCAAGAATTAATCAAGGTAATAAATAAATAAAAGTTGTCGTTTAAACTGGGATATAATAAAATAACATTAGAAAGAAAATATGACGACGGACATCGTCAATATTTCAAAATAACTATTATTATAAAACATTAAAATCTCAAAGTGCCTTTCTGCGAGGTGTGTTTCGCATTACAGATTTATTGACGTTCTACGGTGGTACGTATTATGGTGCTGGGTGAGGGTGAGAAGTTCCCATTGAGAGCGGCCAAGGTGTTTATATTAGAATATTGGACGAATCCGCAGATTTGGGATCTCCCGGATCAATGGCGAACGCATGGGAACGAACGCTTTGGTAGTGAAGCACCATTCAGAAGGGAAGAAAATATTTGGCACATTGATTTTAGTAGCGGGGGAGTTGGAATTCCGCCATCCTTGCCAGCTCTTTGTGGTCTAACTCTTATCCAGCAAATAAAAATTAAGATAGTCCTAAAATTTCATATTGGCAGTAAAGCGAATTGTGCCATTTTCACTAGAAATTCGCAATTTTCTGATACATAACCGCAAATTTTTATATTTTTTATATATTCAGGTAAGTACTTCATATTTTAAAATAAGAAAGTAAATCTGCACGTTCTAAATATTTCTTTGTCTATGGTTTTGACATGCTTGAAAATAGCTAGCCATAAAAAGGAACGCAGCTAAATTCTTGTTGAAAACGGTGCGTAGGTACTGAAAAATATGATATGAACTACCAAAGTAACGCAATTTCGCACGAAAATAATTTGAATTTCACCTAAAAATAACACTATTTTTTTCAAAAGATAACGCGATTCAGATCCACATCGAATTATTGTGATTGAAAAACTTTAGAAAACTGTTTCGTCACAATATTATCATGGAATCTTTAGCATTCGCATTCAGAATTTCCATGAATTCCCTTGAAAACTTAATGTATTTACGCACTTAAAAAACATATGTTATTCCTGAAGATACTTCGCGATTTTTTCTATCGGGGGATAATTACTTTTTCAACTAGACATCTAAATAGAGATTATATGTCATTTCTGAAGATAATCTCTATTCAGATGGCTAGTTGAAAAAATAATTATCCCCCGACAGAAAAAAATCGCGAAGTATGCTTCGAAAAATATAAATAACACGTGTGGATCTGTTATTTAACATGTTATACATGGTATGAAAAATTTCACAGCGTTTCTTTAAATGCTACTTAAGTCAATAAGTCTAGAAATATTTGGTCTATTCTAAATATGTCGTGTGTTAAATAATATTTTACGCCCTCAGCGATATTTATATTAGCGCGCTCCCTCTCACTTCTGTATTTAACATATTATCTACTTTTCAAACAATGCTCAGTTTCCTATAGTTTTAACCAGGTAGAATCATACAGACCAACATTTAAAAGTGAATAAAAAATCATCTAATCAAAACACCTTGTTATAATAATAATAATCGGATGATTTTTATAGGGCCGTTTTTGTGAAAAATCACCTCAAGGGCCCTCTACAAATATTACTTCCTATTCTTATATTACATTTATTCTATGAAGTTTTTTTATTGGTACTATTGCATTTGCAACACTCGGCATCACATGCGAATTCTATTTTTGGATTAGTATGAACATTTTGATTATTTACGTTCGTTTTTTTAGGTTTGGCGAAATTGTAACTTAATTTCGGTGACTTCAAGCTCGATAATTGTTTTTCAATATTAAAAACTATTATTAGTGAAATAAATTACAGTATTCGTCAGCAAACCAATTATCAATACGAATATTATGATAATATTAGTGCTCAATACTTATTATTATTCTGTGAGTTAAAGTTTCTAAAAAGTTATATAATGTTATCACTTGTGTTTAATTATGACTTACTATGAATAGAATATAAAATTATGTACGGTAAAACTCATCCATGTTTCGACATTTGGCATTCTAACCTCAAAACTGATCGCAACCGACCGGTCATAGATTTGGAGCGTTTTGGCGGCCTTTGAAAAATTGAAACTTGAAAAATTATTTTAACTATGAAAACTAACTTTAGAAAAAAACGAAATAATCTGGCATTTAAGTCTTGATAAGCAATAAAAAAATGAATAAAACATTGTACTGGAGTTCCTTATTAAAATTATTAGATTCCATGCAAAGGAGAATAGCAAAAACTGAACGCGTTAAAAGACTTCTTCTGTGAATTCGGCTTGAGAGGTGAGAAGACGTTGCTATAGTTTGTTATACCGCGAGTCGGGTAGCTACCTCCTCAACACAAGTTGCCTTAAATGTCCAAAGTTTTATGTTGAAAGTTTTACCTCACGCGTCAAGGCGTCCCACCGCCACCGCTCAGTCAAGCCGGGGTATTAAATAACAACTTGTAAAATGGTTTTATTAGCGTGATGCTTCGGGAATATAAATTACTTATAATTGCCAAACTGTTGTGTACACACAACTAAAGTTTGTCTCTTTGAGAGAAACGGCTGCGCGGCCTGTTTCCTACAAAACTTAATTTAGGATTTGAGGCCAAAATACCCAATGATCTTTTTTTCATCACAAATTATAGTAAATATCTGGTACGGATTAGAAGTAATATATATATATATATATATTTTTTGCGTTATGAAATATTACTTGATTTTTCAAGATTTTAGAGTCATCTTTAACAATTATCTGTCTATTTTGATTTGAGGCCAAAATACCCATCCAAACTGAATTACATAATTTTTTTAATGAAAGGTTTAGTAAATATATAGTACGTATTTAATTTATTTTTCTTTTAAATTATAAAGTTAATGCCATGATAAAAAATAATTTTCATAATTTCAGAGGCAACTTAGAAAATTATTTACGGGTTTATTGTTTTTTTTTTAAGTTATCATATTTGCTATGTAAATATGATAATTAAAAACAAAACATTTTTGAACAAAACCTTATTTCGGGTCGATATTTCAAATTACGTACGGCAAATTTGTGTTTCAACGTAAATAAGTCGTAATTTAAAGACCACCGTAATGCTTAGTTCCACAATGGACTATCATATTTACTTAGCAAATATGATAACTTAAAAAAAAAACAATAAACCCGCAAATAATTTTCTAAGTTGCCTCTGAAATTATGAAAATTATTTTTTATCATGGCCTTAACTTTATAATTTAAAAGTAAAATAAATTAAATACTTCTCATACGTACTATATATTTACTAAACCTTTAATTAAAAAAAATACGTAATTCAGTTTGGATGGGTATTTTGGCCTCAAATCAATTTATTTTTATTTTTATAAAACAGGGCTGCTTTTTTTTAAAAATTTATAACATTTTTATTTTCAGAAGAAAAAGAAACACTCCCGGGTTACGATTCCTAGACTTTCTGTCCTAAGAAATAGTTTGTACAAAACATACTACAGCGCTACAGCGAGAGACATGCGTACCTCGGGAATCTACAAGCAGCCCTGGTGCGTCCTGTCTATGGAATGCGATAATCCCAATTGCGTACGGAATAGTATTTGAATGTAACAATAGATTGTTTTTCTGTAGTTATCTAGTTTTAGTCCTTAAATAAATTCCGGTAGAATCTTGCAGTCATATAGAAAGATAGCAGCCAAAAAATGTACGTAATTGAAGACAGTTCTTAAATTGGAGTATGATATTGATAAAAATGACGGAAAGCAAGGTCACTTTTGCTTAGTTGGATAGAGCGCTGATATATCGAGAGGTCCTGGGTTCGAGTGCAAGATGCGACCGTTACCTTTTTATTTACTTTATCTTTTCTGTGGCACATTTCATTTGAGATTTGTTAATATTATCTGCAATGATTAGAAAAAAATATGTTTTGGACATTTTAAATTTTTATTTTATTTTGTTACAACACAAAAGTCCCAACTCCTCCCAGCCGTCTGGAATCAGTGAGACTATGGCATCCCCAATTGGGGTATGTTGTGAGTCTGAAGGTATTGATGAGGGGGAGGAGATGGGGAAGAAGGAAGTTGGGGGAAGTATCTGGCTATTCAGATCTGGTCACCAAACACAGCTAAAGCCATTTCAAGCAACGTTTCGATTCTAAATGGTGGTATTTCGCCAGGGCGATACTGACAGTATCTACCACACTGGAACGTCCCGCAAATACACGATGTATTATTTTAGTAAATTAAAAAGAGCTGTAACAGTTTAAAACGTTTTAAATTACAACACCTAGATGGCTCATAGGAAGATAATATAAGTTTAAAAAAGCGCAATTCTAAAGTGTATATTTTTTATTTTAACCAAACGATGTTCATAAATTAGTGGGAATTGGATTCCGAAATTAAACGATTCTAAATCATTAAGATAATGTTGTGTTTAATTTTTTTGAATATTGGATGCTTTGCAATGGAAAGGCGATTTTTTTGTATTTCTAAAATACGATGTATCGAAATCGTGATGTTTTGGAAGTTAGATAAATAAAAATGAAAATCAAATTCAGAGATCGAAATTTTTCATGTGAAGAACACATTTCAGAGATTTTCGTGGGTAGCTTGGTATTGCAATAGTAATGAAATTTTGTAGTTCAAAATATCTACACTTAAATGCCTAGCTATACCTGTTTGAAGACTTTTAATGGATTAAGGGACCCCTTTTGTGGTATTGTTTGACAATAGTTAGTGATACTTTCCGAAAGGATTATACCCAATGACATTACAAACTAATAGACACGTTATTTTTTAACAAAAAGTGGCACAAGTAAAAAACACATTAATGTGAATGAGAAGACACTACGCCTACTCGTTTGCACTACGATAAGACCTACCAAGAAAGGACCTACTGCAAGAAGGTTGTTTTTCTTATACTCATGTGTTGCTACGTTCGCTATCTCACTTTCTCTAATGACGTTTAAAATTTTCGAGAAACAATGGAATAATATTTATTTCCATTGTATGCGTAATGTCATTGATTGCGTGTACTTACGAATGAAATGTTACTGGTGTTTACCGTGTTTCTTTTACTGGTGTTTGCCGTGTAATGGAAACACCTTTTCAAACTTATTGCATTTTGACACTTATTAGTGCAATTTGTTTAGAGACAGCAGACGACCTCACGTAACGCGTGTCAGCTTAATACTAAATCAAAGTAAGGCAATTACCGTATCTTTTGCTTGCCACTTTGTGAGCTCTCTACAACGCGTCTATTGTTTTTAATGCCATCATATTTTAAGATATTTTTATGTTTAATCTTTTTTTTATTATTTAACGCTTTGTAAGGAAGCTAAATTAAAAGGAAAGGTGATTTTTTTGTATTTCTGAAATTTCGTGTCAAATGCATAAATAGTAATTACACATTTAAAAAAAAGTAAAAAAAAAAAACAATTACGAGTATTTGCTTTGTTTCTTTAGAATGAACTGTCAAATACGAACGTGAAAACATTTGATTGTGAAAAATACGTTTAAAGACAAAGTAGCAGCTTGGTGTTGCCGAAGTAATGACATATTGTTATTCTAAGATTAAACAAATATCTACAATTAATTAATAATAATTTCACTAAATTCTTCTTATTGGTATGGCGGAGGAGAGTTGGTTGAGGTCATAGTGGGATGCTGAGGTTATTCAGTCAGTCGACGGCATCGAGAGTCACTTTCACTTGGTTCAGCAAAGGTGTGCCATAGGGAAACTGATAAAGGGGACATTCTACTACGATGTGTTCTGTTGTTTGAATATGTCCACATTCACAAAGTTCGGAATCCTTTAGGCCCCATTTATGCATCATACACGCACAACGGCTGTGAGTGCACCGGGTGCGGTTTAATGAGGTCCACGTCTTCCGAGGAAGAGAGAACCCAAGTAATAATAGTAGGGTCTACAACAACGTGCTTGTTTTTCACGTCCGAGGTCTGCCACTGAGTTCGCCACGACTCTTCAGGGGTAGAAGGTGGTTGTGGTAGAAGCGGTCTTACACCTTCAGTTCAAAAGGGTTTCCTGGACGTCAGACAGCTGACCGGGAGGTTTGCAAGGTCATATTGAAGTGGAATGTTACTATTCACGGCCTTTTTGTATTCCCTGAGCGTTGCTGTCTTTCATCTTACAATGGGCGGTGCGATATTCGAGAGGACAGGGAGCCATTGTAGTGGGGTGGGGGGAAGTGTTCCACTCACCGTGCGCATAGCAGTATGTAGTTACACGTCGATCTTCCATGTGTGTGCACTTCTAGCAAATATTCTGCTACCGAGTAGACCAAGGCAACCGTAGCTGTTCTTAGTTCTTAGGGTGTTTGCGTCGCAACCCAAGCTAATTACAGCTAGTTTTCTTATGATATTAACGCTAGTCTTGGTCGTTTTTTTTCCCAAAACAGTAACTAATAACCCCCGTTTTAAGGTTGTATGTCGCCGTACAACGAAATTGTTTTTTTTTCTGCAGCTACATTTTTTTGTAGCGCAATACAGAAAATAAACATTAACGACGTCCAAATTAGGTATTAAAGAAACGATAATAAAGTTCCGGCTGGAAATTACTTCTAATACATGTTTTCCCAATTTACGGTGTCAGTGTTTTACATGCTTATTTATGCAAACATTTCCAGCATTACAGAATGCCTGTATTAAAAAAAATGCCCTTGAGAATACTGTATTATTTGTAGACAATAATTCTCCAGGATAAAAAGCAGAATATGTATAGCGGGTGTATAATAAATGTAAATGTATTGATTTTTTGTTTATGCTAATATACATGGTGTAACAGCATGTACCTGACAGACATTGGCCGATTTCTGAGCATGTTTGAAAATTTAAAAATAACTATTATTATGCAATTTAAAAAAAAACGGTTTTTCATTACGAAAAATGTTCTGCTAGGTAATTATTACTACGCTTGGCAGCTTTTTCACCTTCCGAAGGCATTATAAAACTGCTCAAGCATTTTCAAGTTAGTAAAAGCAATGATGTAACCTTTCATTGGTTTTACCATTATGAATATTCGTAGAAATTTGCTTTCCATGTTAAAAAAACTCAAGGAGAAAATGAAGTAGGCACACCGGTAACTCAAATGCTCCGGGCCGTGACGGCCAGCGGGCCAGTCATTCGGGGCGCAGCTACTCCGTTCGTTAAGTTCGTTCGGCGTCGGAAGGATTCGTGCGACATCGACAGCCGCCTCACCCCCTATTTCACGCGCGGGAATAATATTTTACACTGATTTTGCAAGGAACGTCGACTCTATTTATGTAACTCAATAGAAAATAATATGTAATCGTTTCTAGAATCCTAATTCCGCCATCGCACGCTATAGCGGGCTAGGCGACCGTTGTCTCTCGGAATTCGGAATGCCTTGATTAGATTGCAGAATTTTAAGTAGCCTCTGAAACATAAATTCCGTATAATAAGGCGAGAAGGTGGGATCGCATTTTGTTATGAACGAATCAAAACAGATTAATTAATGTAAATTATCTCATTAATTCGCAAGTCATCAGAGTTCACGGTGGCCAAAGAGCCGGATTGAATTTTTTTGTTTTGTTTTTATAATATTCAATGACTAACAGCTTAGATGAATTAACAAGTGTTGATACGTCACTAAGCAAACGCGCGCAGTTTCACTGAACTGATTCTAGAAGACACACTTGAGACTTACCGCGTTTACGGACGTTCTTCCCAACCCTACTGAGCAACTGTTGAGCCGAAATTTTACTTCAACACTGTTCAAATGCACAAATTCCCCTTTCCCAACGAAATTCTCGATGAAATTTACCATCAATTTAGGATATCGATTTTTATGGATTAAGTTCCCCTCAAAAGAGTACTAGTTATAAAAAGTGTCAACAGGGTGAACAATCAGTGAAATGCCAAAAGTCATTATTGTTTCCCGATGTATTTATCGCGATTCAAACATCGAATGATAAATATTTATATCCGTTTTCAACTGTCAACATGTTTTTGTATGTTTTAAATAAACTGAAGACAACCGAACTAATTTCACTTATTATAAGCTAAGTTTTGTCTTGTTTTTCACTTTCGTGAGAAACGTCAAATGTCAAATTTACGTCTAATAAATTGGGCGGCATATTCATAGACAATTTAGGATTAAAATGTTTGGAAACAGGTAAACAGAGCGAATGCTCAACAAAACACTTGGCTGATCGGTGATTCAGATTGATCATTCGAAAGGTTGGGAAGAACGGCCAGATAGTTTTTCAAGTCTCAATACGACTCTGTGTGGGAAAACCCGTGGCGTCATAGCACTTTACCGATAATAAATAAATATGTTTAAAACAAGGTGTAATACTATCAAGAAAGTATTCGTAATTAATTATAATTATTGTTAATTATGTATTATTCTAATTCGACGATGTTAGCATTCCTCGTTCACCGGGAAGAAATCATTTAAGCACACAAATTATACACAAATGATCAAAAACTTTTAGGGGACATTGTAATTGGAAGACTTATTAAAATGTATGATTTTTTCATCACTAACATATACGAGTATAAGTAACCGTGACAGCAAAGGAACCGGTTCCAAGTTAACGGGCAGGAATATCGACAATCACTATTTCCTTTTACATATTTAAAAAAATAAATTAAATATGCATAAAAACGATTCGTATTGTTTTTTTAAAACGAACTGTTAAATTCGAATGTAAAAAAAAATTATGTGAAAAACAAAATTTCAAAGACATAGTATAGTAACTTGGTATTGCCATAGTAATGAAAAATGTAGTTTCACTTTATTTAGTGTCTACATTTTTTAAATTAACAATGAAATTACATTGTAATTAGCGCAGACTAGTGAAAAATCACCTGATAAAAAAAAAAATTATTTTACGGCCGAGAATTGAATCAAACCCCGATTGGAAACCAGCTATGCTGACCATTACACCACCAAGTTTTGGAACGGTGGCATAAATTAATGAAATCCATTATGCAAAACTGTTGCTATAACGTTTTTAAATTAGTACGAAAAACATTGAACCCTCCATGTTGTATTGAGGTTAGCCACAGATTTCATATTTAATTATTGATAAAAATAAATAAATAGAATAACTAGACTGGAATTCCTTATTCTTATTTTCAGTAGGTGCACCTACTGAAAATAAGAATAATTTTTTATTTTTTTTATCAATAATTAAATATGTAATCTGTGGCTAACCTCAATACAACATGGCGGGTTCAATGTTTTTCGTACTAATTTAAAAACGTTATAGCAACAGTTTTGCATAATGGATTTCATTCAGGCTACTCTCTAAACCTTCCCGGCACCAATAAGAACAAATTGTGCTATTTTCAGCGAAACCGGTTGAGTAAATTTCGAGGAAATCGAGGACAGACAGACAAACAATATTTTTTTATATATGGAGAAGAAGAGATAAACACTGGGAATTCCTAACATCTTATCAAAAACTCGCTTTCGGACTAATGTAGTTGATGCAACATCTTTTTAAATACCAAATTATATGGACACAACACAGACACGTTAGATATAGAAAATAGGTTTTTAAAGTTGTTTTTGTATTTATTTTACATCCAATAAGGAACTCCAGTCCATTTTTTAATTATTTTTTTTTATTAATAATGACGTTCAAACATAAATACCAGCCTATTTTGTTTTTTTAATTTTCTATAGTTAATTTTCAAAGTTTCAATTTTTCAAATCCCGCCAAAATGTTCCAAATCTATGGCCGGTCGGGTTCAATCAGTTTTGAGGTTAGAATGTAAAATTTCAAAACAAGGATGAGCTTTACCGTACATTGTTGTATATTATATTCATGGTTAACCATAACTAAACATAAGTAATAAAATTATGTATCTTTTTAGAAATTTTAACTCAAGGAATAATAATAGTATTGAGCATTAACATTATCATAATATCCGTATTGATAATTGGTTTGCTCATAAATACTCTAATTTCCATCATCAATAATTGTTTTTTTTTAGATTGAACAACAGTTGTAGAGCTTAAAGTCACCCAAATTAACTTTAAATTTCGCCAAAACGAAAATAAAAATACATATTTACAATTCAAAACAAATTCGAAAAATAAAAATTTCCGTACTAATCCAAAAACAGAATGCGCATGTGAGGTCAGATGTTCCAAATACAATGGTAACAACATAACCAGGTGTTTCGATGAGATGATTTTTTTATTCACTTTTAAATAACCAGTTAAAAATTCTACGTATAATTATATATTATAATTTTCACTGGAGTTTCTTATTGTTCTATAATTACTCAGTACATATTTTAATACTTAACTAGTTTGTTATTCGTACTATCGTCATGTGTAATTTCACCCAAATTAAATTGAAAATTTACCAACACTAAAAACTACGTATTTAAAATATAAAACAAAATCGAAAAATATTTTATTCACACTAATCCAAAAACAGAATGCGCACGTGACGTCAGATGTTCCAAATGCAATGGTACCAACATAACATGGTGTTTTGATGAGATGATATTTTATTCACTTTTAAAAAACGTTTTATAAATTCTACATATAATTATATATAATGAAAGTTATATATTCAGAATCGGCGTTTGCTGATCTATATGAATATATATTTTAAAGTCAAAATATTTTTCACTGGAGTTCCTTATTGGCAATTGGCAATTGACGCCATTTTGAATTTTAGTTATATGCAAAATCGCCACTTTTAAAATTTGATGTGCAGAGGTGCCTCTGTTCATTTGAATTATTTCAATATTTTGACGTAGATGCAGAAATTCGCAATTCTTTTTTTGTGTATGAGAAGTATACAATGGTAATAAGTAAAATATAAAACAAATGCTTTTCATAACTTACGAGGCAAAGGCGAAAAACGTTTTTCGTGTCCACTGAAAAATATCCGCCGGTGAAAAGTGGCAGTTTACTCGGTAATAAGATGCTTTACAAAGTTCTAAATAGTACGTCGATCCCGCTCATGTTTTCGTAGGAAATAACCCGCAATTAATATAATTTAGTTCAGTTTGCGGGTATTACGTATAACCTTGACATTTTACATTCTGGAATGAAACTAAAATAGCATAATGAATAGCTTAGCGTTAGTAATAATTATTGTTCATGTCGAAATAAATAATAATGACCGGGTAGCCAAAAAATTCGTGACTGAACTTTTTTCGCCAATTTAGCGCCTTATCGCAGGTTTCTGGTGAAACACGAAGTGGCCGGTGGGAATGCTCACCTTCTGGAATACACTATTATGAGATTGCCAAAATCGACTTGAGTGGGTTTATTGTATTACTAGCTCAAGTACCCGGCGTTGCTCGGTTTATTTATTTATTTATTTTATCAATTTTTTAACATATTTTAACATTTAAATGATTTTGTGTAACAAAAAAGAACATGACACATAGTTGGTATTTAAGTGTAACATATTTATGATATATGTGTATGTATAATAATGTATAAGTGCATGACACAGAGAAGTTATAAAGGGAAATGTTTTTAATTTGTAGATAACACATTTAAAAAATACATAAATAACAATATACAAGTGCATAAAAAGACATTGAAAAAAAAAAATCTACGTTTTTTTTTATATTTCGGCAAACGTAAAATGTACAAAATTGCATGCATAAGAAGAAAAAAGAAGAACAAGTTTTTCGATTGTAAATACGTAAAAAGATAATATAAAAAAAGAATTAAACAATAGCTCTAGCAGAGGTGAATTTGTTTCCAAGTAATATGTAGGCGAGAAATAGTTGGACGTATTCGGTAGTTAGTCCCAAAATTATTGTTGCAGAATAATATATTTTGCCGAGTTGGTCGATGAGGTACTTTGAAGTTGATTAGTTGCAGGAGTTCACAACAGTATAATAAGGAATAAATAATCTATATATATAAATCAACGTAAGTTTGTTTGTTTGTTTGTTCCCGAATTTTTTATTCTTATTGGTGCCGGGAAGGTTTAGAGAGTAGTTTGGATGAAATCCAATATATAAAACTGTTGCTGTAACGTTTGAAAATTAGTATGAAAAACATTGAACCCGGCATGTTTTCTTTAGGTTAACCCATAGATGCAACACTCTGGTTAGCCACAGATTGCATATTCAAAAGAAGAAGTTTTTTTGGGTAGAATTTTTGAAGTCGAAAACACGAGTTGGTACCTACTTAAGGACTTTATGATTTAGATATATTTTGAAAAAATAAACGTTTGGAGTAAAATGAAATATTCAAATGAATGTTTCTTTATTTGGAGATAGTTACTTTCGCTGTCAAATCAATTATGACACCCTTTTGACAAGCAAAAATTCACAACATCTACTTTATGTAAACCCGAGAAAGACCGGGTAAAAATCAGCTGGTCATTTATATTTCTCAATTTGTTTAATACTTGCTGATATTTTGATAATATTATTTAAATCGATATTATGTAATTGGAGTCTAGTATCTCTATAACAAAACTGTTATACTGTTTTCATATTTTTCTAACTTGTGTACATTGATCATAACATGCATGCCCCTATATTGTTGTATTATTGAGCTACATTTGTATGATGATTGTTATTTATTGTTGTATTATATAATATTGTTGAACTAAACTTCTGCCGACAAGCTAGTTGCAGTGGCTTAGCCTGTACAAGTTCCCATTATATATAATTAATATTATAAAATAAAAATAATAAAATTAAATATTTTGGATGTGAGTGAACTAGGCTATAATATAACACGGTAATGTTAAGGTTAAAATGTTAAATCACGAGGTGTTTTCTCTCTGACTCATCTAAAAAAGGAATCCGAGAATATTTTTTAAGTATTGATTCTTTCAGCTCTTGACCCATTCCGGTTAGAGGTAAATTTACCTTTTCCCAACCCGTGTTATTCTGCTAAATTAGATTGCGTCAAGAGTTAACCGATAAACCCCACGATTCACTTTATTGATGACGCAAGAAAAACTGCTCACGTATTCTGGGAATCCATTTAAGGTTATGTGGACTACAAGAACCAACAACTGAGAACTAAAAGAATTAACTCAATTAATCACCATTAAATAATGGATCTTGAGTGCTTGTTTTATGATTAGACATTATAAAAAATCTATTTATCTCGATGTCTGAAGCAGCGAAAACCCTCAAACGGTGAGCATTGTCCTCAAGAAAATAAATACCTGTTGGTTTCAGTGTGAAATAAGTGTGTTGAAATCTCTGCTGGTATTTCTATCTTATACCCTCCATTACCTTAGTGAGCGGGCTTAAATATAAGATTGCTATCAGCAAGTGCCGGTAGCACATAAAACACAGTTTACAATTCTTTGGAATAAATTAAATAAAAGCCCTACAGTAGCAATAGGCAGCCCGCTCACTTGGTAGAGAAGATTATCTCCACATTTATGCACCTCTAACCACAGTTGACACAGGAAGATGGAGAAATGTTACCTGGCACTGTACACAAACAAATTACAGTACGATATTATCTCTGCTGGTAATGAAATAAGTTTTTGAAGTCTTTGTATTTCGTTTTTTGCCTCTATGAAAGTACATACTATATATATATATATATGGTATGTATTTTTTTTAAGTTGACTGCCATTGACGTCATGTTCGGCGGACTGGTCCGTTGCGCACAATCACACGCGGATATGTTCATGTCCGTCCGGACAAAATGGGTAGGCTGGCCCGAGCGACGAGCCGGGCAGATCCGGCCCGGGCGCGAGAATACACAGGCGGATCCGTCTGTGAATGCCACGTATTCACTAAGCCAAGCCTCTTGCGCCTGCCTTGCCCGGATGCTCTTTGCCACGCCAATGCTATTCAAGATATATTTGAAATAATACCATCTACATACAATAAAGATACGTTTTATTTGCATAAGGGGTACAATCATTACAAAATAGCCCAGATGGGCGTACCAATAAATAAATAAATGAAAGGTATAATATAACATTACAAAAAAAAAAAAAAATTAAAAAATGTCAAATCAGTTGCCAAGTCAAAATAAATAGGGAACCGACTCATGTGAATATTCTATTCTAAAAATTGTAATATTTTTCACCTGATATCTTTAGTATCATTTCAAGGTGATTTACGTATATCAAATTATTGCTTTCTTTCCTTTTTTTATCAAACTCAAACGTCACAACTTTTACATATATTATTCGAGGTTTGTTCATATGCCAAAAGCCTGAAATGTCAGATAAAAGGAATTTAAATTCTAAAAATTATAATAAACCATTAAAGTAAGTAATTACAGGCATTAATTTATTGCATAATAATGTAATAGGTATTAGACTAGATAACTTAAAAGCATTAGAGATAAGGAATGCCAAAAACATTAATAGTAGACTCCTTAATAATAAATTTAAATAAAAGCCGGATACTAAAATATTCCCAATCAAAGTACACATCCTCCCTTGTCCGCTACCTGCTCCCCCAACCCTTGGGCCTCCACCCGCCCGGTTGTATCAATCTATAACACATGTGTATCACAGTTTAGTAGAATACTGCCCTAATGCCCCTTACGGTTGTAGTGAAACCCGGTCGGCAACAAGTATATATAAATAATAAAAGTGTTTTTAACAACCATCATTTAAGTTTACCAGCAATCCAAGTAATATTGTCGTAATATGAACGAAAAAATTTGCTAAAACTAGGTTTCAAAATTTCCCTAGATTTCTGGGTGATTTCCTTTTTTCTTAATAATTTGGTATTGTACGGGCGGCAACTGGTGGCGAATTGGTAGTTGGTATGATTCCACCATAACAAATGAATATAACAGCAATGATTCACAATAATATTTTATAAAGATATAACTAATTAAGGTTTTCCGAGAAAATTAATAATTTAACAAAGTGAAAATTATATATATTATAAATTTAAGATATTAAAGGTTACAATTTCCATGGAAAATTCTAAATTTTAATTAATCCTTCGAAGTTACAAGCAGTTGTTTTCAACATAATGACTAAGCTAAGAGAATGGGGAATACAAGCGATTACACAAATACAATTTTTGACGGCCTCCATGGTCGAGGGGTAAGGCTCTTGACTACGAATCCGAGGGTCGCGGGTTCAAATCCCGGCGTGCGCAAGTGAATTTTATTTCATTCATTTGTGTTGTTTCACAATTAATTCATTTAAAAATAATTTATAGAATATTTGCGCACGTTCCAGAGTGGAAGATACTCTCTGCATCGCCCTGGTGAAAGACTACCATTCAGAATTGAAACGTTGCTTGAAATGGCTTTTACCAGATCTGAATAGCCAGATATTTCCCCTCCTACCTCTTCCCCTTCTCCTTCCCCTCCCCAATACACTCAGCCTCATATATTCCTCAATTGGGAATGCCATAGCCTAACTGGCTCCAGACGGTTGGGGGCAGTTGAAAAAAAGAGCAATAAAAATGTTCAAATTGAATATCATAATAATGATTCAGCACTTTCACAATCACTCTCACATGACTTAAAGGAGGACACAATGCTTCTTTTTAACATTTTGACGTTTACCCAAGGCCATCGCAACCGCGTTCTTAAACAATGTCTTCACAGTGTCATTATCCTTAGCTGAGCACTCCAGGTAAGTGATGGCTCCGATCTCCTCGGCAAGTCTTTGTCCTTCCTTCTGTGTCACGGGTTCCTCTTTCGTCGTGCTCAAAAACTCCGAGTCTTCTCTCAGGTCAGTCTTTGTGCCCACCAAGATGAACGGGACATCGGGGCAATGGTGCTGTAACTCTGGTTGCCAGTAAGCCTTAGCGTTGGCAAAAGAGTTTGGCCACACAACCGAGAAGCACACGAGAAATATGTCCGTTTTAGGGTACACAAGCGTACGCAACCTATCATAGACTTCTTGTCCAGGCGTATCGTGAAGTTGTAACTTGTAGTCCTCACCCTCCACGTTGATAGATACAGAGAATGTTTCGAATCTGGGTGGGGTAAAATATTTTATAAACGTTCCTTTGCAATACGCCGCCAGCAGACAAGTTTTCCCGGCTTCACCATCTCCCACAATGACAAGCTTCAATTCTGGTAATGACATGATTACTGATAACTCAACTAACTGAACTTGTATTTTGTATATTAGAAGTTTTTAGGTAATTTCAATTTCAATATCGTTTTCACTGAACTGTCAGTTATGACTACAATTTCCATATTGAATTAAATATCTATGAAAAATATTATCTCTCTGATTAGTTACAATTTAAAGATAAGATAAAAATACGAGGTTTGTTCAAAAGAAAAGGTGAATTTTTAATTTTCGCGGGCTGTATACATTCGATTATCGTTTTTTTTTTGTTATTTTGGTACACATATGTTTATCATATGTTAGCAATATCAGCCATTTTGAATTAGTGGATTGTTTTTGACAACTGGAAAGGTTAGTCATATTTTTGTGTGTTCTTCGATTTTTAACTTTTGAAAAAAAATGGATCAAAGAATATGTATAAAATTTTGCGTTAAAAATGGAATAAAGTGCTCCAATGCACTTAATAATGACTGTGACATTCGGCGAGTCTACTTTGTCTCAAAAAAGTGTTTATAAGTGGTACAAGCGCTTTACAGAAGGCCGAGAAGATGTTAATGACGATGAGCGTCCTGCAGTTGCAACCACGTCAACAAACGAAGAAAACATCGAAACAGTGAAGAAAATGGTATTGGAAAATCGTCGAATCACTATAAGGGAAATTGCAACCCCGATCAACTGATTGGAAACCAGCTGTGCTGACCATTACACCACCAAGTTTTGGAACGGTGGCATAAATTAATGAAATCCATTATGCAAAACTGTTGCTATAACGTTTTTAAATTAGTACGAAAAACATTGAACCCGCCATGTTGTATTGAGGTTAGCCACAGATTTCATATTTAATTATTGATAAAAAAATAAATAGAATAACTAGACTGGAGTTCCTTATTTTCAGTAGGTGGATCTACTGAAAATAAGAATAAGAAACTCCAGTCTAGTTATTCTATTTAATTTTTTTATCAACAATTAAATATGTAATCTGTGGCTAACCTCAATACAACATGGCGGGTTCAATGTTTTTCGTACTAATTTAAAAACGTTATAGCAACAGTTTTGCATAATGGATTTCATTCAGGCTACTCTCTAAACCTTCCCGGCACTAATAAGAACAAATTGTGCTATTTTCAGCGAAACCGGTTGAGTAAATTTCGAGGAAATCGAGGACAGACAGACAGACAAACAATAATTTTTTTATATATGGAGAAGAGATAAACACTGGGAATTCCTAACATCTTATCAAAAACTCGCTTTCGGACTAATGTAGTTGATGCAACATCTTTTTAAATATCAAATTATATGGACACAACACAGACACGTTAGATATAGAAAATAGGTGTTTTAAAATTGTTTTTGTATTTATTTTACATTCAATAAGGAACTCCAGTCCATTTTTTAATTATTTTTTTATTAATAATAACGTTCAAACCTAAATGCCAGCCTATTTTGTTTTTTTAATTTTCTATAGTTAATTATCAAAGTTTCAATTTTTCAAATCCCGCCAAAATGTTCCAAATCTATAGCCGGTCGGGTTCAATCAGTTTTGAGGTTAGAATGTAAAATTTCAAAACAAGGATGAGCTTTACAGTAGATTGTTGTATATTATATTCATGATTAACCGTAACTAAACATAAGTAAAAAAATTATGTATCTTTTTAGAAATTTTAACTCAAGGAATAATAATACTATTGAGCATTAACATTATCATAATATCCGTATTGATAATTGGTTTGCTCATAAATACTCTAATTTCCATAATCAATAATAGTTTTTTTTAGATTGAACAACAGTTGTAGAGCTTAAAGTCACCCAAATTAACTTTAAATTTCGCCAAAACGAAAATAAAAATACATATTTACAATTCAAAACAAATTCGAAAAATAAAAATTTCCGTACTAATCCAAAAACAGAATGCGCATGTGAGGTCAGATGTTCCAAATACAATGGTAACAACATAACCAGGTGTTTCGATGAGATGATTTTTTTATTCACTTTTAAATAACCAGTTAAAAATTCTACGTATAATTATATATTATAATTTTCACTGGAGTTGCTTATTGTTCTATAATTACTCAGTACGTATTTTAATACTTAACTAGTTTGTTATTCGTACTATCGTCATGTGTAATTTCACCCAGATTAAATTGAAAATTTACCAACATTAAAAACTACGTATTTAAAATATAAAACAAAATCGAAAAATATTTTATTCACACTAATCCAAAAACAGAATGCGCTCGTGACGTCAGATGTTCCAAATGCAATGGTACCAACATAACATGGTGTTTTGATGAGATGATATTTTATTCACTTTTAAAAAACGTTTTATAAATTCTACATATAATTATATATAATGAAAGTTATATATTCAGAATCGGCGTTTGCTGATCTATATGAATATATATTTTAAAGTCAAAAGTCGGTGAAAAGTGGCAGTTTACTCGGTAATAAGATGCTTTACAAAGTTCTAAATAGTACGTCGATCCCGCTCATGTTTTCGTAGGAAATAACCCGCAATTAATTAAATTTAGTTCAGTTTGCGGGTATTACGTATAACCTTGATATTTTACATTCTGGAATGAAACTAAAATAGCATAATGAATAGCTTAGCGTTAGTAATAATTATTGTTCATGTCGAAATAAATAATAATGACCGGGTAGCCAAAAAATTCGTGACTGAACTTTTTTCGCCAATTTAGCGCCTTATCGCAGGTTTCTGGTGAAACACGAAGTGGCCGGTGGGAGTGCTCACCTTCTGGAATACACCATTATGAGATTGTCAAAATGGACTTGAGTGGGTTTATTGTATTACTAGCTCAAGTACCCGGCGTTGCTCGGGGTTTTTTTAAATTTATTTATTTTATCAATTTTTTAACATATTTTAACATTTAAATGATTTTGTGTAACAGAAAAGAACATGACACATAGTTGGTATTTAAGTGTAACATATTTATGATATATGTGTATGTATAATAATGTATAAGTGCATGACACAGAGAAGTTATAAAGGGAAATGTTTTTAATTTGTAGATAACACATTTAAAAAATACATAAATAAAAATACTAATACCCTGATATACATGATACACAATATACAAGTGCATGAAAAGACATTGAAAAAAGAAATCTACGTGTTTTTTATATTTCGGACAACGTAAAAATGTACAAAATTGCATGCATAAGAAGAAAAAAGAACAACAAGTTTTTCGATTGTAAATACGTAAAAAGATAATATAAAAAAAGAATTAAACAATAGCTCTAGCAGAGGTGAATTTGTTTCCAAGTAATATGTAGGCGAGAAATAGTTGGACGTATTCGGTAGTTAGTCCCAAAATTATTGTTGCAGAATAATATATTTTGCCGAGTTGGTCGATGAGGTACTTTGAAGTTGATTAGTTGCAGGAGTTCACAACAGTATAATAAGGAATAAATAATCTATATATATATATAAATCAATGTCAGTTTGTTTGTTTGTTTGTTCCCGATTTTTTTGTTCTTATTAGTGCCGGGAAGATTTAGAGAGTAGTTTGAATGAAATCCAATATATAAAACTGTTGCTGTAACGTTTTAAAATTAGTATGAAAAACATTGAACCCGGCATGTTTTCTTTAGGTTAACCCATAGATGCAACACTCTGGTTAGCCACAGATTGCATATTCAAAAGACGAAGTTTTTTTGGGTAGAATTTTTTCAAAGTCGAAAACACGAGTTGGTACCTACTTAAGGACTTTATGATTTAGATATATTTTGAAAAAATAAACGTTTGGAGTAAAATGAAATATTCAAATGAATGTTTCCTTATTTGGAGATAGTTACTTTCGCTGTCAAATCAGTTATGACACCCTCTTGACAAGCACAAATTCACAACATCTACATTATGTAAACCCGAGAAAGACCGGGTAAAAATCAGCTGGTCATTTATATTTCTCAATTTGTTTAATACTTGCTGATATTTTGATAATATTATTTAAATCCATATTATGTACTTGGAGTCTAGTATCTCCATAACAAAACTGTTATACTGTTTTCATATTTTTCTAACTTGTGTACATTGATCATAACATGCATGCCCCTATATTGTTCTATTATTGAGCTACATTTGTATGATGATTGTTATTTATTGTTGTATTATATAATATTGTTGAACTAAACTTCTGCCGATAAGCTACTTGCAGTGGCTTAGCCTGTACAAGTTCCCATTATATATAATTAATATTATAAAATAAAAATAATAAAATTAAATATTTTGGATGTGAGTGAACTAGGCTATAATATAACACGGTAATGTGAAGGTTAAAATGTTAAATCACGAGGTGTTTTCTCTCTGACTCATCCAAAAAAGGAATCCGAGAATATTTTTTAAGTATTGATTCTTTCAGCTCTTGACCCATTCCGGTTAGAGGTAAATTTACCTTTTCCCAACCCGTGTTATTCTGCTAAATTAGATTGCGTCAAGAGTTAACCGATAAACCCCACGATTCACTTTATTGATGAAGCAAGAAAAACTGCTCACGTATTCTGGGAATCCATTTAAGGTTATGTGGACTACAAGAACCAACAACTGAGAACTAAAAGAATTAACTAAATTAATCAACATTAAATAATGGATCTTGAGTGCTTGTTTTATGATTAGACATTATAAAAAATCTATTTATCTCGATGTCTGAAACAGCAAAAACCCTCAAACGGTGAGCATTGTCCTCAAGAAAATAAATACCTGTTGGTTTCAGTGTGAAATAAGTGTGTTGAAATCTCTGCTGGTATTTCTATCTTATACCCTCCATTACCTTAGTGAGCGGGCTTAAATATAAGATTGCTATCAGCAAGTGCCGCCAGCATATAAAACACACTTTGCAATTCATTGAAATAAATTAAATTAAAGCCCTACAGTAGCAATAGGTAGCCCGCACACGGCGTAGATAAAATTATTTCCGCATTTATGCACCTCTAACCACAGTTGACACAGGAAGAGGGAGAAATGTTCCCTGGCATTGTACACAAAAATTGTACAGTACGATATTATCTCTGCTGGTAATGAAATAAGTTTTTGAAATCTATGCTTGTAATAAAATAAGTTTTCTAAATCTTTGCATTTTGTTTTTTGCGTCCATGAAAGTACATACTTAAAACATTATTTAGTGATATGGAAATGGTTTGCATAGCTCCGATGAGCACTCAGGCCATAGGCCCATTGTGCTATCTCCCATTCTACCTTATTCCTTTGACCGTAACCCGGTCCCTTTGATAAAGTTCAACATGGCTGTCATTGTCAGTATAATTCACAATATGTCTTCCCTGGAATCCCAGATAGCTGAGCCTTCTTCCCATTAAGGCGGGACATTGGCACCATAGGTGAATTGGAGTCTCTTCATCCTTCCACTCCCAACAGATGCATGTGTCTCCTGAGGTGGTAGTGTCCCCCAGTTCCCTCAGTGAGTTTTTGTCCATATTTATTTATTTACGTGGTTATTATATTGTATACGCCCTATTTGGACTATTAAATATTTTGATTCGAAATTCAAATTACAATAGTGACACAGGTGATAACACATCATAGCAGGTAAAGAGATATAATTTATAGCCTTCACGAAATACAACAACTAAATATGAATGTCTTAACAGATTCAGCAATAACATCGTGTAAGTACAATCATATATTTTGCAATAAAGGCGAATATACAAAATACACAGCACATTCACTAATACTTATACTCTAGACTGATATCTTATTAATTGAGGATGTATGCAAGAATAGTATTTTTGTATTCGCATTCCGAGCAGTTGAAGATGTCTACTATGTCTGAAAAAGTATTACCTTCTGCGTGAAGTCTAGGTACAAAAGAATTTTTGAAAGAATCCTGAAATTATGATTACAATTTAATACAAAATTTCATCGCGTAGTTCTAGTTGGAATATTAAATTTAATTAAACTGACTAAATCAGAGCTGTCTATATTAAATAGTTGCCTGGCTCATCTGAGGTTAAGTCCGTTTATGAGTGCTTTGGAACTTTGGATTGTCTCATTCCAAGTGCCCTCTCCCATTCCTTCAAGTACGTACTTAATAATGATGTAATTTATACGGTTACTTACAACTACTAGATAAATTATTAGTAAGTTTATAAATACTGTTTATATGACGTCATATCGACATACCTTGGATAATTTAAAGAGGTGGAATTTAAAAAAAAATCATCCATATGTCGTCTTTTTTTAAGGATATCCAAAACCTTTATTTATAGATTTTTTTAAAAAATTTTATATAAATCAAATTTAATAATATTATTATTGCAAGAATTTTTAGTTTTCATTATTGTGAAAGCTGTTTCGGCGTTCAAGGCCATTTTCAAACGGCGGTTAATCCACATTATGACGACTTATTTGTATGATTTTATTCACTCCCACCCCATTCTAATTTGGACGGGTTTTTAAAAATAATGATTTATTATCGGTAAAACCGATTTAGTTAGAAAATAATTAAAATTCTCTAATCTGTAAGGTTTTTACATCTACAGTGTGTTTCCCCGTATTTAAATGACAATGTTTTCTTAATTGATTTATTTGAATGTGTTATATTGTTTTGATAATGTGAACATACTGAGAAGCGGTGAATAAATAATTTTCCTTTCTTTATTAATTAATGTTATATTAGGATGATTCGTTTGTTTATTAATTTCTAATTGTTCAAGTAAATTTAATCTAAGACCCTTTATTTCTATATGTAAGGGTTTCAGGTCGTTGTTGTCACGGGGGACGTGATTATTTACCAAGATGAATAATAATAATAAAATTATTAAAATTGATTTACATTAAATTTATAAAATATATGTATCTTAAATGGAGTTCTACGAATTGAACACAAAAAAACAATTAATAAATAATTCATATAATCAAATCCAGTTATCAAAACGATGCATCGTGATGATTTATGACAAAATCTTATTTAGAAGTTCGTTGTTTCTCGTAGGCCATGTGGAAATATCTAATACTTACAGTTGGGATAGGCATATTTTGTTCACGTATTCGATACATGTTCTTGATAGCGAAATATGAAAATAATTTTCCTCCGGGTCAATGTCATACCTCCCATAGTCCCCATTCTCCATGAATTTACAAATACGTAAACTTACATAACCCCCCCAGCGTATATCTTCTGCTATGAGCTAAAGTTGGGAGTTCGGTAGCACAATATACATTCTACATCATTTTCTAAAGCTTCTTTCCGTGGAACTGTTCATTTTGTTGACTCAAGTTCTTCGTGGGTTTTTTGTCTTGGAGTATATATTTTAATGGCTTTTAGCCGTGCTTGGTGACCAGATCTGAATAGCCAGGTATTTCCCCACCTTCCTCTTCCCCTTCCCCCCCAATACCTTCATCAGCACAACATTCTCCAATTGGGAATGTCACAGTCTCACTGGCTCCAGACGGTTGGGAGCAGGTGAGACGCTTGTGCGGAATTCATATAAAAAAATCAGGGTAGGCAGAAAGAAAAACAGAAAAATAATTGATGTATTTAAAAAAACTTACCAGACGTGGAAAGTTTTCGCTAAGAATGGCTAAACTGCCGGCTTTAGCCGACGTTGGTTAGGATTACTCGATGTAATATTTAAAAAAATATCCAAATAACTGCTTTATTTATGCATATTATAAGCCAATTACTGAATACATAACATTTATATATTTTGTCGATCGCACAAGATAACGGCACTGATTGTTACGTTTGTGATTGTACCGAAAGGCACAACCTTTTTCAACACTGACACAAATGAGTCTTCCTTAGAATGCGCATTGCGCACACATGTAAAAAATCTGTAGAATACAGACATTTTCGTATATGACATGTGTGTTATTTTGCATACTTAGTTCCTGCTTTTAACACGTTATTGTGACTTCGTGCAAATTTTTGAAAATGTAGATTTCATTTCTTGGAATAATTTTATATATTTCGATCTGAGTAAGGTAGGGTAGGTAATGCTTA
The DNA here is from genome assembly GCA_022606495.2 of Halesus radiatus. Taxonomy (NCBI): domain Eukaryota; kingdom Metazoa; phylum Arthropoda; class Insecta; order Trichoptera; family Limnephilidae; genus Halesus; species Halesus radiatus. Next base: position 89,624 of record JAHDVE020005582.1, read on the forward strand.
TGTGCCGATATTTGAAAAAGGCACAATGACTAGAACCCCGAGGAAATCACATACAAAATTAATTCTCTCCCAGCACCATTAGAAACACGAAAATCAAAAGCTATTTTAAAAACAAAATCATCTCAAATGCCAAGTTTAATTTATTCCTTATATTTCTCATTATGTTGGTACTATATTACACTATATTTCAAAATCGTAAAAATGTGCCTGGTAGCTGATTAACCACTATTGTAAAAAGGAACTCCAGTCCATTAAAAAAAACAATAATTACTTTCTAACTCAAATAGCAGTACCTACTTTTATATGTATTTTTTCCTGAAGTTAGTTTTCAAAGAATAATTTTCAGTTTCAATTTTCCAAACCCGCCAAAATGCTCCAAATCTATGGGCTGTCAGTTTTGAGGTTAGAGTATCAAATGTCAAAACAAGGATTAGCTTTACCGTACATAATTTTATATAGTATTCATAGTAAATATATTCATATGTGTAATTTATATTATACAACATTTACAGAACTTAATTAATGTCACCCATATTAAATTTAAATTTGGCCAAAACTATAAAAATACAAAACTAAATCGACGAATAATCTAACATAAGAATACGTACGACACAACACGTGACGCCAAATATTCATAATGCAATGGTGCTAATATAACTGGTGTTTTGATGAGATGTTTTTTTTATTCACTTTGAAATAACGATTTATAAATTCTACGTATTTGTACGTAATAAAAGTTATATATTCAGAATCGGCGTTTGCTGATCTACATGAATACATATTTTTGAAGCCATTATATTTTTCACTTGAGTTCCTTATTCCTTATTATTGAAATATTATGTATTGGCAAAGAGACGAAGAGCGTGTTACTTTTTCATTTAAAATTCTTTCTTTGACCTTTGTTTTACCCGGGGCGCAGTTTACGGGTGAAGTAAATTTATCCACTTTATACACTGTAGATCGGTAAGTTCTACTTGCCCCTACTGCCACTACCTGCCCCCTGGCGCCCGACGTGATGGAGATTGTTATCGCTGAATAATAATGTTAAGCCCGCGACCTTGGCTGACCAGGGCCCGGACTATAGTACTGACTGACTAATCCATGACGGCGGAATGTATCAACCTTCTCACGGCTACTGGCTACTGGGGCTACTTGCCACTTGATACTGCCGCCCAAACCAGCCCCAACTGTCCGTGACTCATGTGTACGAGTATATTGCCTTCTCCTTTAAAATACGTATAGTGCTATAGTGTATAGATTTATATCTACACAATTTTCCTCTTTGTTCACAGGAGTCGATCGAAAATACGTATTCAGTTATTTAAAAAAAAAATTAACAACGAAGATCATAATAACAACTCTCAAAATGAAACATTATTATTATATATTCACCGAAAAGACACAGAAAATAAAAAAGATAACGGTAGCAACTGGCACTCGAACCCAGGAACTCATGGTCTATCCGGGAACTTGCACCATTATCCACTGAGCTACAGCTACCCAAATCCGTCCCGTCATTTTTTAGGTATCATACTGCGATTTCCACGTACTGTCAATATCATCTTCAATTAATTCCCATGTATTTTTGGCTGGTATCTTTTTACCATGACTGCGAAATTCTATGGGAGTACATGGGAATTAATTGAAGATTATATTGACAGTCCTTGGAAATCGAAGGATTATTTTCAACGATTAAAAAAATATTATAGCTTAAAAATTATATATATATATATTCGTGTGGATCAACAAACGTCGATTCTGAATACATTAGTTTTATTATAGAGTATAAATCGTCATAAGTGAATAATAAACCATATCATCAAAACGCCCTGTTTCGTTGGTACCATTAAAACGAATTCACGCATTTATCCGCACCTAAATTATTTTTTTGTAAATTTATTCCGTGTGATCGTATGATGCTCTTGTGACGTCGCGTGGTCACCGCCACTTACCGCTCGGATTCCGGCCGTTATGGAGAGTATATAAAATCTAACTTTGAGAATTAATTTAACTACAAAAACGAAATAAATGAAACATACTAATACAGATTAAAGTACGGGAAACACCGAGCTATCCTAATCCCGAATACGGTACCCGAGGTCTGTCTACCTGCGGGTATTTTACAAACGCCCGGCTTTAAATTCCGGGAATTTTGCAGTCAGCAGAAGAAGCGAGCTGTTAATTAACTTGGTCAGCAACGGCGAACTAATTAAATGCCACCGAGCCACAGTTCGGATAGAATTAAAAAGGCAGATTTTGACCGAAGAAAAATCAGTGGAAACAGACGAGTCAGTGGAGACCGTCGAGCCAGTCGTGGTAGTCGAGACTTCCGTCTCCTACAAAGCAAGCGGGTCGCTTGCCTCCCCATCACGAAACGCTGTGGGAATAAATATCGACGTACTCGGCAGGAACCGCCGAACCCCAACGCCCACCGTTCGAGTGCAGTCGAGTGCCTGTCGCCTCCTGCCCCTCGGTGCCCTCCGGTGCCCTCCGGTGCCCTCCGGTGCCCTCCGGTGCCCTGATCTGCCCTGATCCCATCAAGGCGCATACCCACAGCCGTTGGAATCACCACCAGACAGCAGTCGAGCGCCTCTGGCCTCCTGTTGATGCTCCTCTTGAACCGTTTGAAACCGGTCGAAAAGCGGAAGCCGAACCACGTGTCCGCCCGGCACCAAAACCTCCCCCTACCGGAAGTACCACCTGCTCTCCGAGACTTCCAATGCCAACATCGAGACGACTGGTAATCTCCCCACTGGACCGTGTGCAGATTACTCGTCGAAACCGTTCGTGTAATTAAATGAAACCCATAATACCTACCAGTTAAGAATGTGTTGTACATTGTGAATTAATAAAAAAACTTGACACTCAACTAAGTTACCTGTTTTCTACTGAACCCCAATGACCCCATCTTGTCAATACCTACTGGAATTTAAGTTAGAAAGTCAACAAATATAAATTTTTTTAATGGCCTGTTCTTTATTGACATAATCGAAACATTTTAATATTCCAAGGAATTTTCGAATCAATGCCTCGGATATTACCGAAAAGCATGTTGGTAGTACCGAAGTGTCCTTTACAAAGTACTTATTTGCAAGTACACATTTTTATTGTACCTACATGGAAAACCTTAGGAAAACAAAATGTGGTGAGAACATATTCAAACCGTGATAAAACGGTGAAAAGTTACGCGTAATAAATATGACGGAAAGGTCAGCAACAGAGCGTGCCTCCCGTTCCCCCTCCCCTTCCTCTTTTCGTTCTTCCTCTACGTCTTTACCAACACACCCTTTCAGTATACAGCTTTGCTAATTTCCATAAAAAAAACTATAAAAAATAATGTAACTTCTATCAAAATTGGAGTTACTTAAGTACTTTTTAGGAATATCGCCTTCTCATTAATGGATACGTTTTATTTAAGTACTGGTTTACTACCCGGCTTCGCCCCCGTTTCAAATTAACATAGAATAAATAATACACTCCAGAAGTGCCTTCCATGTAGATTTAAATGAAAGTCGGTGTGTCATTGACTTAGTACCTTTTGGTTCTATACTGAGAGAGCCAATGAAAATACAACGCTTTGTCTCTTTTATACATTTGATCGAAATGAAATAGATAGATAGATAGTTTATTTATATTAACATTCTATATTATTTTAATGTTGTACATGTACATTATATTTCGAATATTAGTAAGTTTCACAAATAATGTTATATTAATTAAATTAATTGATAAAGTTGTTCTAATATACTTGCTATCTTTGGTCTAATTTAATTTCAAAATACGATTATTATAAAAATAAACTTGTTCTAATGTAATTAGAGGATTGTTTTAAGCTTCACGTTTCGGACGTTTTATTAAAATTATGGGAATGGCAAAAATGTTCTAAAAACTTAGTGCAGAGTTACTCCGTTCGGAGGACCGTTTTTGGTCTTTTATATTTAAATATGTAATTTGCATCATAGCTTGAAAGCAAATTTATCGGTGGTTTTCGTGGCCGGGCAATCCAGCACAAAATGGTTCAGAACGTGATTTAATTAGTTCCTTTATTAGAGGAATGTTTGTGTATTCACTCTACAAGTGTTAACCCTGATCCACGAAGGAGCTTTCAATATTAGTCGAATTACCTTGTTTTGCAGGGTTTGTAAGAGTTTTATGTGTGTTTTGTTGCGTTTCCCCAAATAGGTGCAGCGTATGAGAATATGGTTCTGATAGTGGCATTGTATAGGAGTATTTTATTGTATGAGGATAATTTACTAATCTTACCAAGCATGGGGTAGAGAGAATTTATGATGCGATTTGTGGATTTAACTTTTTCTTGAATATGTTTTTTCCAGGTGAGTTCTTAGTCTAAAACGAGTCCTTGACTTTATCCAAGGTACGCTCTCCCCAAATATTTTAATATTTGAGAGCCGTTTCGGCATTCTACGCGTGAAAATTGTGGCTGCGCTTTTTGAAGGATTTATTGTAATACGCCAATTTTTATAATATTCCTCCAAGAGAATTGAGATTGGACTCGACGTGGGGCTGAGAGCTTTTGAATAGAGCTTGACATAATATAAGTATCATCTGCAAATTCGCATATTTTATTGTCATGATCCATTCTTCTTATTATTACTTGCTTCTTGCTACGCTAGCTTTGGCCGTTTTATAGCAACTAGTCCATTTCGTTTCGTGGTAAAATAAAATAAAATAATCTTTTTTGTGAACATAGTAACAAATGTGTAGACCACATATTATTTAAGATTTAAAAAAATAATAATTTAAAGTTACCTGTACTAAAAAAAATATTGATTTATATGGTAAAATTAAAAACAAGCATACTAATTACATTACAATATGAAAACAATACAGAAATAAATTTAAGAAATGGACTGAATGAAATATACGATGGTGAAACAATTATTTTATTAAAAATTTTAAGACTCGAATGGCCAGACTTTTGGAACACGAAACACGGCCATATCGCATTTCTTGTGATCTTTATTCTAACAAAACTGTACTACTGATTTTTTTTTATTTCTCAATTTGCTTAATACTTCCTGATATTTTTATAATATTATTTAAATCGATATTATGTAATTGGAGTCTAGCATATCTATAACAAAACTGTTATACTGTTTTCATACTTAAAAAATATATTTTTCCAATTTGTGTACATTGATCACAATATGCGTGCACCTATATTGTTCTAATTTCGCACTACATTTGTTATTTATTGTTGTATTATATAATATTGTTGAACTAAACTCCTGCTGACAAGCTACCTCCAGTGGCTTAGCAGGTACAAGTTCCAAATTGTATGTAATTAATATTATACAATAAAACAAAAATATTAATAAAAAATGGTCTCTAATCTTATTCCTTGAGAGTAGCATGGATATTCCAAAGCTTTATAGCTTATGATGAAAATGACTTTGCGAACTAATTAATAATCGCAAATAAATAATCGATTTTTGACCTTCATTTTAATTTTAGCGAGAACACATTTATTTTTATTTATTTAGTTAAAATCGAAAATGTTTTGAAAAGAGAGTAAGTCGGTGCCTGTTGTAAGCCCACGCCTACGGGACTATCGGCTACTTCTAAGTTATATAATGATATTAAGTATTTTCATAAGAAGCAATCACTTTGTGGTTTGATATTGTATTAAGTAAATGAAACAATATTATAACATAAACCAAGAATATATTTTATTTTCACCAGCCGGTTTCGCTTAACTCAAGCTTCATCAGGGTGAATATAATAACTGAGCTTGAGTTAAGCGAAACCGGTTGGTTAAAATAAAATATATTCGTGGTTTATAACAACGTGTTTCATTTACTTAATGATATTAAGGTTATGGCATCGATATATCACTACTAGATTTGAGGTATCATATAAATAAGTACGACGATTTTGACCCACTTATGAGTAATTTCATAACACAACTCCCTTTTGAATTCCGTTGCCTAGCTTCGAAAGACTAGTACGCTTCACTCCAAAATAACACAGAGCGCAAAGTTAATCCCAAATCGCATGATATAATTTGGTCATGTCGTAGGAAGCCAGAAAGGCACGCGTCACAAGTTTGATGTTGAAACTTAAGAACCCAACTGCATGTACTGCGCCGTACGCAAAGTCATTGTTGAACGTATAGTTTTTGACAAAACTGTTTTTGTAAGTTGAATACATTCACACGTCACGAACACATAAATCGCCATACAACAACGGGTAGGAGAAATTTTGCGATATATCAATTGTTTGTAAAACGATCCGTGACATACATATATATTTTTTTAAGTACATATTCATATAGTTGATTAAATTGTCAATAATAAAGTTTGTGATAGTCCTTATCAAAACCCATCTTCATGTACCGCGCCATACGCAAAGCCATTGTTGAGCGTGAAGTTTTTGCCAAAACTATCGTTGTGTACATTCACACGTCACCAACCCATACATCACCATACAATAACGGCCAGGAGAAATGTATTAATTTATCAATTGTTGGTTTTTTGAAAACGCTCGCTCTAAACAATCTGTGACGTATATATATATATATTTTTAAATTTTCATTTTGCTGAATAAATTGTCACTATTAAAGTCCGCGAAAGTTCCTATCTAAAACATCTCTAGCTGTATCAATTTTATGTTAGAAAAATTATCTTGATAAAGTTTGCCAATCTGTTAATGCAAACTTGCTTGGAGACAAATTTGCTCGATGTAAACTAACAAAGGGTAACAAACGATGCTTCTTGCGATCTTTTGACTACGAGATAATGCACTTTATTTTTGATAAATGTTTACGGAATCAATTCATTTTGGTTCTGGCGTCATTTTTAAGATCTACGTGCCCTATCTAGATGTTGTGTTATGCTTACGTTTGTAGAGATAGTTCTGTTTGTAGAAAAAAAAAAACCATGGCTAATGTGTCGGGACTAATGAAAAACGGCTATTACGAGCTGTTATCGAGGTTTTACCAAAGCTACCAAAGATCAAGACTTCGCTCTCCATTATTTATTATTTTTTTCCCTTTCCCGAGAATTCGTTCGCCTTCCACAAACAATTTGGTCATTTTTTTTACTAACTAATGAAAAAACAGAGTGCTCCGTGCATGACCAATATATTATATGCTTAGAAAACAGAGTTGGAACTAACTTCGACACAAGTTCCAGGTGCCATATTTAAAAAGTGATTAAATATGAAGAAAAAAAATCGTCATGGCAGGTACGGTACAATCGCAGATGACGCTTTCGCTAGATAAAACGATTGTTTTTTTTTTTTTTAAATATATAATGATTAATATAGTTATCTAATTTTATTTACATATTTATTTGAAACACACATTATTAAACAATAAAATATAAGAAAGCTTTGACTGCCCAACTGGGAACAAATCCCGTTTTAGGACAGTCATATTGGCAAGTTTAGTTCATATTAAGTGCCATTATACAAAAATAGAAGGGAAAAAGCTTGTATTGGTATAGTATGGTAACATAATATATATCTAGAAAAAAGTATAATAATTAAGTATAAAGAGATGTGAAGAATAGTACAGAAAAAAACAATTGTGTAATGCAGATAATTTTAGTGTAGAATAATAATTAATATAGAATAATAGTTAAGTTCAAAGAGATAATAAAAAAGTATACAATAATCGTTTACGTATACCAGATAATTCGAGTATAGTATAATAGTTAAGTACTTATGAAGAGATGAGAAAAACAAATATTATAGAGTAAACAATTATGTATATGTATTTGATGGTTGGCGCCATTAAGAAAATAATGCTTTTAAAATTTGGTACTAAAAAGAGATAACATTATTGAGTAAGATAAGGATTGAGTTACGAATCACTCAGCTTTATGAGCTGACGACGAAGCTCAGGGATGTAGCCCGAAGAGGGTAAGAATTAAAAATAATAAAATCATAGTACTAAATCATGACATGATACAACTGATCAGTGGCGGTTTGTGGCCTATCTCATTGGTAGTTCAAAAAAGGGAGAAAAAATTCCGTCATCTATAAATCCTATGTTTTTCCGTAATTATTCGCATTTTTTCTTAGATCTAAAGGAACATCATCATATCACTCCAATATTTGGCGATCGATGATAAAGATATTGAAAAAGTAAACGAAATTAAACACGGAAAATTTTTAACTTATATTCAAAAAATCTTGGAATGAATACCAAGAAATAAACTATATAGAAACACTGCAGAGCCAAATTATAAAACTATGGTTTGTCCACATTTGGACTATTGCTCTGCGATATTATATTTGGCCAATGAAACAAGCTATCTACATTATCTAACAAGCTGGAAATTATTCAAAACAGAGCTATGAGATGCATACTAAGGAAAGTAAAATATACAAGAATCAATGAAATGAGAGGAGAGTTTGATTGAATTCCAATAAAAAAGGAAACTGCTATACAATGTATTAATTTTTATACATAACATTCTGAATAACCAAATGCCCAAATGCCAAAAATGTTCATAATTATTAAATCAGGAATGTAAATAGAATTAGATTACCTCAAATGAGAAAAACAGAATCACAGAACTGCTTAATGTATAGAGGACTGAAAATGTATGATGAGATGTCTGAAAGTCTAATTGTTAAACTTACTGTAAAACTGTAATTACATAAATAATGTAATGTAACCACGTATTAGTTTAAATACATGAAATATGATATGAACTAACTCAATAAATAATAATATTAAAAAAAAGATATTACAGACCTGGCAATAAGATACAATTTGGCGATTCATTAAAGTATCTGTGGGTAGTAAATGTAATGTACCAGGTTATTAAAAAAAATATTTTAAATAAGTACAACAATCACAATTCACGTGAAACATCTTCAGTAATTATTGACCATTGATTTTTGCGCAGTGATTAAAGTAGGTAAGCAATTAATCAAAAATTTTATAAAAAAAATGTTATAAAAGATTGAATAACAAATTTATATTAGAAATTATTTTTATTATACTACTTTTTGTTTATATTTATCATTTGTCTTTACTTGACATTATTATTATTTAGTATTCTGTATGTCCTGACGAAGAAAGCTACGCTTTCGAAACATGTCGATATTTACATATTAAAAAAGTATTAAAATTATTTTTTTAATAATGACGCCACAAAGTGAATACCAATCTTTTGAAGAAAATGTGTAGTACATTTGCGACACCTTCCAGAGTGGTAGATACTGTCAGTATCGCCCTGGTGAAAGACCACCAATCAGAATCTAAACATTGCTCGAAATGGTTTTAGCCGTGTTTGGTGACCAGATCTGAATAGCCAGGTACTTTTCCGCTTTCCTTGTTCCCCATCTCCTTTCCCTCCTCAATACCTTCAGTCTCAAAACATGCCCCAATTTGGGATGACATAGTCTCATGCTCCAGACGGTTGGGAGCAGTTGGGACATAAAAAAAAGATGGCAAAGTTTTCATCACACTAAAATGATGCTAACATATTGTGGGGAAGCCAAGCAATGGGGAATGTCGTTACTTGAACCTGCCCGATTTTACCAACCGGACCTGTTTTGACAGAGAACCGTTTTTTTCATATCTACTAAGAAGCAATGGATATTGTGATTGTAAAAAAAACTGAAAATGCTCGAGATGTTTTTGTCGCTTTTTTATTATTGAATAATATCATTAGATTCGGTGATACCTGCATGCGATGGCGTACTAATCATTATGAATGCCGTAACGTTCGAGGATTCCCCCATACCTCAACAAATACTTGAAAAATACAAACACAAGAAGCCACAACAAACTACACATACCAAAAATACACTCAACAAAATATGGACTAAAATCTTTAGAATATATAGCTTACACACGATACAATAAATTACCCAACGATATTAAAAATACAAGCCATTGTGAAAGGTCTCAAAGTAAGATGATTAAACTCTATTATTTGAAAGAATACCTTAAGGATTAATGCAGTGATAAGTATAACTATATAATGTACCAGTGATGTGTTTCTTTATAATAAGTGTCTCTGTACACTTATATTATAATGTACCAGTGATATATCTTTATTACAAATGCAAATTATATGTTGTAAATGTTGTTATGTACTGTGAATGTTAAATATATATTTGAAATATTGTTCTCAAAACCTATACTGCAGGTTGTGCATGATATCCCATAGTGAGTTTCTTATTTGTGAATACAATGCATGGAAATGTATTGCATACTTAAAAAATAAAAATATTTGAAATTCTTCTACTACCATCACACTAAGCGAAAAGTGTTGCTTGTGTCGTGATGGAGGACTTAGCTAGTCGAGGAATTCAATTCACGACGCCTGGGTGGGAACCCGATGTGCTACCAACTCATCCACTGACCGGTTAAGGCTATAATTAAATAGTCTTCCAAAATAAAATTAAAATTAATAAGCAAAAAATATAAGCCGTATTCCCATGCATTAATGCTACCTAGTTTCTAGTACTTAACTAATTAACTAAGCATCACGGCGTTTCCCCGCGCAGGGGTAGGCAGAGAGGACGGACCGCCAAACAACTCGATCTTGGCATACACTTCTCGCTTCATTCACATTCGTACATCGTCTCAAGCATTCTCTTCTATTATTCTTCTATTCTGACATAGCCCGACTCAAGTATTTGATTCACTTGATCTAGTACTTAATATTCTTCATTTTATAGCCCTGTTTATAATGTTTAACTATCTATTTTTATTGATATTAACATCTTAAACACCCACACCAATATCAAGTGCTAGTTTAAAAATAAATAAATTTGATTATTACACAGGAGTCCCAACTGCTCCCAACCGTTTGGTGCCAGTGAGACCACGTCATCCCCAATTAGGATATGTTGCGAGGATGAAGGTATTGAGGGGGGAAAGGAGTTTTAGAAGAAGGAGAGTGGGGAAGTACCTGGCTATTCAGATCTGGTGACAATACTGGCAGAATCTACTGTGCTGAACATACATCCCAGAGTATGAAAGGGACAACCAACTATGAAAGAGATATAACGATTCATAGGTAATATATATTACCGAAAAGTTTTCTCACGTTTTGTACTTAATTTCTTAGGCTAGACCTTGTAACAGAGCAACAATAAGTACTGTAAAGAGACATTTCGTATTGTTATTTATTTACCTACGAATCACTGGAGACACAAAGGTCATCACATATACGTCCGGAACGTGCCGCAAATATACTTAATATTATTTTTGATGAATAAATTGAATTATTTTATTTATTTTTTTTATTTTTATTTATTTATTTATTTATTATATTTCTTTATTTAATGTAAATCAAATTTATTAATGTTATTATTAAGTTCTAGAAGTATTTTTAGTTTTTATCATCGTGACAGCTGTTTCGGCGTTCAAGGCCATTTTCAAACTGCATTGAATTGTCGTAAAAATACTTGCAGAACTTAATAATAAACATTATTAAATTTGATTAACATAATTTTTTTTAAAAATGAAATGGAGTTCTACGAATTAAACACGAAAGCAATTAATAATTAATAAATTGTGAAATAACACAACGTAATCAAATAAAATTTACTTGCGCACGCCGGGATTTGAACCCGCGACCTCCGGATTCATAGCCAAGGATAGTAACCACTGAACCACCGAGACCATCATCGTCAGTTCTTGTTATTTGGGTACTAATAATACATTGACAAAAAATATGATACAATAACGTCATTTTTATTGATAACAGGACTAAATGTAGTCCATGACTTTTGTGGTCATGTCCCTAAAACGGAAAATGTCAAATAAAATTGAAAATGTAAAGCTAATGGGGCTAATATAGTTAATGCTCTCAAACCCTTAGGCCTAGTGGTCGATAGTTAATGTGGCCAGTGACTGGATAGTGGACTGAGGCCCTTCGATCAATATCCATATTGCCCATTGTATATATTGGACACACGCAGTGGCGTGCACAGAGCTTTCAATGAGACTTTAATTCCCAAACGAAAACAGCCTTCGCTCAACGACAGTTCTCTTATACTGCTCCCAAAATGTTCAAATCACGGAGTACTGATACTAGGAAATCGAAATCTGTCTATCTGTATATTTATACCATCAGTGTTCAAAATTGGTAATTTGCGAAAGGTAGGAATTATTTCAAAGAATGTCTTACATCGTAAAATAAAAAAAATTAATTAGGCACTCTTATTATTAATATATCAACTAATTAAAAAAAAAATTAAACTAAAACATATATACCTTTGTATATGAATTATGGTTTTATTCTTATCTTATTTTTTATTTGTATTTTACTTATATCTTTATTTTTTATTTGATTTTACTTATATCCTTATTTATTTTATTTGATTTTACTTATATCTTTACTTATTTTATTTGATTTTATTTATATCTTTATTTATTTTATTTGATTTTACTTATATATTTATTTATTTTGTTTGATTTTACTTACCTGTATATCTTTACTAAATCTCTACTTTTGCCCTTTCTTTCAACATGCAACATTATGTTCTTTTTAAAATGCTTCTGTTTCCATTTATATTTTCTATTTATGCTATATATTATTTTTATTTCTTTACAACATGTAGGTGTACAGTATATCTTTACTAAATCTCTACTTTTGCCCTTTCTTTCAACATGCAACATTATGTTGTTTTTAAAATGCTTCTATTTCCATTTATATTTTCTATTTATGCTATCTATTATTTTTATTTCTTTACAACATGTAGGTAATTTTTTTAACTCTGTGCTAAAACTTATAAATGACTAATCAAAATTTAAAAAAATAATATATAAATATATTTAAAATCAGGGTAGGCCTAAGGATGAATAGTAAATTAATTGAAATTGAAAAAAATTACCACGGGAGTCGTAATTTTTCACTAAGAATGGCTAAGCTGCTGGCTTCAGTCGATGTTGGTTGGGATTACCTGCCACATCAAATATGTATTTAAAAAACCGTTTCATTCCACTTCAAGGTGACCTTGCAAACCTCCCGGCCGCCTGACGTCCGGGAAACCTTTTTGGACTGCGGACGAAAGACTGCTTCCATCACGATACTCCCCTAAAGAGTCGCGACGAATTCAGTGGCAGACCCCGGATGTGAAAAACATGTATCTTGTTGTAGATGCGACTATTAAATTGCCAGGGTTCTCTCTCCCTCGGAAGACGTGGACCTCATTGAACCGCATCCGGTGCAGTCACAGCCGTTGCAAGTATATGATGCATAAATGGGGCCTAAAGATTTCCTAGCTTTGTGAATGTGGGCATATTCAAACAACAGAACACATCGTAGAAGAATGTCCTCTTCGTCAGTTTCCCTATGGCACATCTGTGCTGAACTAAGTGACTCCCGATGCCGTCGACTGGCTGAATGCTCCACCAACTCTTACCCACCATACGAAGAAGAAGAAGAAAACAACTTCATTTATCCATATTACAAGCCAATTAATTACTGGATATATAAAATTACAACAATTTTTTCGACCGAATAACTGTATGAAAGGTAGCCAACATAATATGAAAATTATTTAGCTGGTAAAGTTGTACTAATTGATACAGGCACCAACAGATGGCGCTGGTTAGAACATTTGTTATTTGAGCCGATAGGCACGGCCTTTTGTGACACTAACACGAAAGAGTCTTCTCTTGGCACAATGCGCACACATGTATTTTTTTATGTAGAAGTCCGTCTACATTTGAATATGACATTTTGTATACTTAATTCCTGCCTTTGACACGTTATAGTAGGGCGATCGGTGGGGAGCGTGCGGCGCTGCGATTCATAGCTGAGACTTCGAACATATTTTTATAAGTATAGATTGATTTCTTGAGATATTTTTATAAACTTATGGTTTATTTTAATGTGAGTAAGGTAGGGTAGGCAATGCTTGTGTGTCTATATGGAAGGCACGCCTCTGGACACACGCTGTTGTCACTAATGTAATCAAATGGTAAAAATGTCCACACTATAAGATACAGAGTTCGTGAACCCAAACTCGAATTGTAAAGAGAAAGGGGGACGAACTTAGTGCGTTGTCACCCGAATGCCTGAACAGAGCGGAGTATGTTAAGTCGTATAGTCCTAAATTTACCTTTTCCAAAATCAAGTCGCTTAAAACAAATGCATGATTTTTTAAAAATACAAAACATTTATACTCTTTTCAGCTTGTATATTTCAGACCGGCCCGGTTTCACCCTATCACGGGGATCTTCAGACTGGTACAATTAAAACAAAATCTATGGTACATGTAGAATTTATAGCCCCATTTCTCTTTTTTTTTTATATGAATACCTCACAAGAGTCCCAACTGCTCCCAACCGTCTGGAGCCAGTGAGACTATGGCATTCCCAGTTGGAGAATGTTGTGAGGTTGAAGGTATTGGGGAGGGAAGGAGAAGGGAAAGAGGAAGGTGGGGAATATCTGGCTATTCAGATCTGGTCACCAAACACGGCTAAAAGCCATTTCAAGCAACGTTTCAATTCTGAATGGTGGTCTTTCACCAGGGCGATACTGAGAGTATATTCCACTCTGGAACGTGCGCAAATATACTATATATTATTTTTAAATAAATTAATTGTAAAACAATACAAATTAATTAGATAAAAATTACTTGTGCACGCCGGGATTTGAACCCGCGACCTTCGGATTCGTAGTCGAGAGCCTTACCCCTCGACCATGGAGGCCGTCAAATATCTATATCTGTGCCCCCAACTTTCTAAAACTATCGGTGCTATTCTTTTTATAATTCCTTTATAAACTCTAAGTTTCCTCGATCCCGGGTTCATTTCTACTCCATCATAGCTAGGGTACAGTTGGTACTTCAGCTCATTTCTTCCTAAATCTTTGGTAGAGTAAATTTTGTGCCTAATTCATAATTCTTACATCTAATAAAATACCTACACAAAATATCTGACTTTATTCTAAATCTGCAACCCGAGCCAACATAAAGGAGATCAAACAAGCAGCTTGGTATTGCCATTCCAATGAAAAAAAGTAACTCCACTTTATTAAATGTCGACATTTTATTGCCAATCTATATGCGTCATTTCATAATATATCTTTGGTAGAGTAAATTTTGTGCCTAATTCATAATTCTTACATCTAATAAAATACCTACACAAAATATCTGACTTTATTCTAAATCTGCAACCCGAGCCAACATAAAGGAGATCAAACAAGCAGCTTGGTATTGCCATTCCAATGAAAAAAAGTAACTCCACTTTATTAAATGTCGACATTTTATTGCCAATCTATATGCGTCATTATCTGAATATCCCGAGAACACACACCTCACACGGGCAAAAACACTTTAAGTATTACTCAATCAAACTTTAAAACTGCATGCCCTTCACCCTGAAACAACTACTAATTGTAAATATAATATCAACAAGTAATCTCAAAAAATATGTCACAGCCTGGATGAAAAAACAAGGTATTCACTTTATTCAAAACATGATAAAACCAAACCAAACATAACCCAATACATAAAATACTGTGCTTACTTGTCCCTTCTCTCTTTTTCCGTGCAATATACTCGTACTTGAATATTATCAAACTTAGTCGAAAGCATCTATAATTTCGTTAAAATATTGGTATTCGCTTTGTGGCGTCATTAGTAATAAATGAATTAAAAAATCCTTTGTATTCACCAGTTTATTAATATATATATCAACGTGTTTCGAAAGCGATGCTTTCCTCATCAGGAAAATAAACTATACTAAAAAATAACAATGTAAAAATAGACAAATTATAAACATAAACAAAAATTGATTAAAGTAGGTGATTTTTCACAAAAACGGCGCTATAAAAATCATCCGATTATTATTATTATTAATTAATCAAAAATGTTCATAAAGAAATATTATAAAACATTGAATAACAAATGTACAATAGAAATTTAAAAAAAATGTATATTTTTATTATTAATATTAATACGAAAATTATTTTAATGATAGCTTTTTAAAAAATATACTTGATTATTAATTATATTTAATTCACTATTATAGCTTTTGAAAGTATCTGTAATTACATGTTTATTATTTTTTATAGGGTTTGTAACCAAAGCAAAAACAAAAAATGTATTTCTCTTCAAATTCCATACCTAATTCACATTTATATAGCAAAACTAAAAGATTAAAATAAAACTAATCAATACTTATCAATAATTGTACCACATTTAACATATCCACGTGAACACCTCAGCACAGGTTTTCCTAGTGAGGTGGTCACGACACATAACACTCCATTCACAGAAATTTCAAATCTAGCTCACATTCCACATTACAAAACACCACATAAAGCACATTTACAATACTATAAAAAAAATACATATATATATATATATAAATTGGTACTGTGTAATATATAGACATACATGAATAAATAAAAAATGGGGTTTGTGATTGTCACATACAAAAACGTAGATCCGGATGTAGGAATACTTTTTTCTCTTTTGTAAAAAAAACTTTGTTATGTATTTCTATTGTATCTCTTTGTTTCGATTTGTACATTTATTTATTAATTGTTTTTGTGTTTAATTCGTAGAACTCCATTTGTTTTTTTTTTTTTAATTTAATGTAAATCAATTTTAATAATGTTATTATTAAGTTCTGCAAATATTTTTAGTTTTTATTATTGTGACAGCTGTTTCGGCATTCAAGGCCATTTCCAAACCGCGGTTAATCCACATTGTGACGACTTATTTATATGATTTTATTCACTCCCACCCCATTCTAATTTGGACGGGTTCTTAAAATTTATGTTTTATTATACGTAAAACTGATTTAGTTAGAAAACAATTAAAATTCTCTGTTCTGTGGGTTTTTTACATTTATAATGTGTTTACCCGTAATTAACTGATAATGTTTTCTTAATTGATTTATTTAAATGTGTGTTATATTGTTTTGATAATGTGAACATACTGAGAAGCGGTGAGTATATGATTTTCCTTATTTTATTAATTCATGTTATATTGCTGTCACAATAATAAAACCTAAAAATACTTGCAGCACTTAATAATATCATTATTAAATTTGATTTACATTAAATTAAAAAAAAAAAAACACATTTATTTATGGTATTTTCCTGTTGTTTTTATCTTTGTTTTCATATACATGATTGCATTGAAAACTTTCTAAAACTTTATATTATGTAGCAATAATGAACAGTCCCATGATGAGTTAAATTAATATCTCATGTTAGTGCAACATAGTTGTATGTCTTTAAATGAATAAAATAAAAACATGGTTACGGCTAAAAGAGCATCAATAAAATATGTCAGATAAAAAAAATCCACCTAATATTGTTATTATATGTAGGAACATTGGAACATCGCATTGGCTGTAACGACATGCGGGAATTCAATGAGACAATCAAACGATTGTGCTGAAATCAATAGCTGTTGGATTTATTCCTTGACATGGCAATAATTCTGCACGACACAATTCAATGTCATTTCCTTATTAGGAAAACCAATGTCACGTTACTCGGTTGATGTCGAATGTCGTGAGCAAGCCGCTTCTGTCTCAATTACCCCAACGTTTCGTGGACGGATTGAGTTATTGGGAACATTCCGAGTTACTGGGTAGACTGGGTGACTGGGTTGGGTAGTGGGTTGCGGTGACGCCTTTTCCCTATGACGGTTGGGAAAGTATTGAGGGCGGAGTTGGCGACTTGCAGAAAATTTCCATTACGTAGGTAATACTGCAATAAAACCACCCATAACTGCTAACACAAAAGACAACCAGATGCCTCATAGAAAATGGGGTGAATGCAGAAGCGTTATCTTTGGAAAGTAACCTTGTGTACTGCTGGTAACACATATGACGGTCTCCTTGGTTGTACGAGTATAGGTCCTTGCTATCTGACGTATTTAGGCTATTTTGCTCTTTATTACATTGTCTATTGAACAAATATGGTGGTTTCCTAGATTGTATAGCTCCTTGATAGCTGCGGGTATCTTTAAAATTATTTAAGTGTTACTATTACATTAAATCTATCATCAATGTAACAAAACTGTACTACTGTTTTTATATATTTTTTAAATTCTCAATTTGTTTAATTCGTGCTAATATTTTGATATTTTTGTAATATTATTTCAATCGATATTATGGGATTGGAGTCTAGTATCTCTATAACAAAACTGTCATCCCGTTTTCATATTAAAAAAAATCAATGATCCATTGATTATTTTTAATTTTTTTTACATGAATCAAGTGTCCATTGATCGCAAACATGCATGTACCTTTTTTACATGAATACCGAACAAAAGTCCCGACTGCTCCCAACCGTCTGGAGCCAGTGAGAATATGGCATCCCCAATTGGGGAATGTTGTGAGGCTGAAGGTATTGAGGAGGGGAAGGAGAAGGGGAAGAGGAAGGTGGGGAAATGTCTGGCTATTCAGATCTGGTCACCAAACACGGCTAAAAGCCATTTCAAGTAACGTTTCAATTCTGAATGATGGTGTTTCACCAGGGCGATACTGAGAGTATCTTCCACTCTGGAACGTGCGCAAATATACCATATTTTATTTTTAAGTTAATTAATTGTGAAACAGCACAACTTAATTATTTACTCGCGCACGCCGGGATTTGAACCCGCAACCTTCGGATTCGTAGTCGAGAGTCTTACCCCTCGACCATGGAGGCCGTACACCTATATTGTTCTAATTTTGCGCTACATTTGTATGATGATTGTTATTTATTGTTGTATTAAATAATATTGTTGAACTAAACTCCTGCTGGCAAGCTACTTGCAGTGGCTTAGCGGGTACAAGTTCCCATTGTACTCGTATGTAAATAATATTATACAATAAAAAAATAACAAAATAAACAGTGGCAGTTCGTGGCCCATCTCATTGATGGAAATTTCCCTCATGTAAGTCTTATATTGTTTTTTTTTCCATAATCATTTCATACTTTATAGAAAATATAGTTTATGCAGGAAACGACGGGATTTCAATGTGTTTGCCACCGGAATTGCGTTATTTAAGGGGTGTAAAATATGAGTGATTCTGGCGAAGTTTGATTTATTGGCTGGTAGGGCCATGTGTAACCGAGGAACTACTTTTATATTTGTACTTTATTAGCGCCGGCTCGAGCCAGAATGGTGGCGAAAACCTTAAATCGAAGATCAGTCGCGTATATTATTTTACTAAACCTAACTTGCAAACGTGTTTTTGACATTCGAAAACGGGAAATAAATCTTTGTCATTCAATATTTGGATCGCTTAAAATAGATCGCAAGCCAGTAATGACATTTGACATGACTATGATGAATTTCACGATATCACTGCACCAGAAATTAGCGACCTAGCAACAAAATTCAATTTGACGATTCATTATGGCGTCGTCTGTGGCTAATGAATATAATATCGTAGGCTATTAAAAAATTGTTTTATATATGAAAATCACAATTTAGGATAAATATATAAGTTAAACAAATACTTCGAATAATTAACTTATTTTAATAACAACTTAGAACACGATAGTCACAGAAAAAAAATCTGTTAATTCTTGAATAATACTATTAGGTACAAATTATGTGGTAACAAATCCCACAGTCGCTGCGCACCTGTGCAATTAACAGATGCCCAAGGTTTGCACGCTACAACGATTTGCCGCTGAAGCGCCACGAGTAAGTTATTATATGAGATATTTCTTAGAACAGAAAGTTTCATAGGTGCTGAATTAATATCTCGCGTATGTGATTTGGTAGTGAGTCGATATTAATATGATTTTTAACACGATATTTGAAAAGCGCGCTGTTAAAAGTGTGGTAAAATTATAAACGTTTTTCGTTTTGTGTTAATTAATATATCGTACGTTATTTTCATGTTTCTTTTTTTTCTTCATTTTATGTATTGTTATTTCATTTTGTGTTATTGTTGTAATCTATGGAAAGTATTACATTGCTATACCCCTGCATGTCTTCTGGAATGAAGCATTATAATTGTTATGAATGAACCTGGCCTAAACTTTTCAAACTTACATTACACACAAAAACATTATTTTAATAATTTAAAAAAATATTATAGTTCTGCTTATATTAGTATTCGAGTGCAAATTGCTACCTCTCTTACGGGCCATTCTTAACCAGCCAACCCTACTGAGCAATTGTTGAGCCGTATTTTTGTTGTTCAAATGCACAAATACGCTCTTGTCAATGAAATTCTCGATCAAATTTACGATCAATTTAGGATACAGATTTTTGTGGATTAAGTTCCCCTCAACAGAGGACTAGTTATAAAAAGTGTTAATAGGATGAACAAATGTCAATGAAATTGGAAACGTGATTATTGGTTCACGATGTATTTATCGCGATTCAAATATTGAATGACAAAGATTTATTTCCGTTTTCGAAAGTCAAAACATGTTTTTTGTATGTTTTGAATAAATCTGAAGCGAACCTAACTTATTTTACTTAATATAAACTACGCTTGTCTTGTTTTTCACGAAAGAGAAACGTCAAATGTCAAATGTACGTGTATGAAATTGGGTGGGCACTATTTTATAGTCTACGAAAGTGTGCGGGCACCTCCATAGACAATTTAGTATAAAATTTAAAAAAAAAACAGGTTTTTAGAAAGAAAAATATATTACATAGGTGGAAGTTAAACCAAAAAATGCTTGTAAACTAACAGGAAAACATAGCGAATGCTCAACAAAACACTGATCGGTGCCTCAGATTAATCAATAGAAAAGTTGGAAAGAACGGCTGTTAATCTTAAAATAATATCTTGACAAAGCTGCAGGAATTCTGTAATGCTTTTCAAGAAACGATAAACTGAACCTTTTTTAAAGATCAAAACAGAACTTCATTTAGGTATTTGAATTACTCGTATGTATCTATCAGATAGCCGAGTGCAAATGTAACGAACTACAAACATTAACAACAGCACTTTAGAAAGTCTAATAATAGATTTGAAATTATTCATTCACCTTTCAGTTTCATTATAACAGAGTATTCAGACTATCTATCCGTTTTTAGAAAATATTCCGTGTAAGTGTAACTCGCTGACAACTCCGATAGGCAATGCTAGGGATGGTGCAGTATCGGATCATCATTCGGGGGAAATATAATGTTTTTATTTATTGGGTATTTTGCAGCATTTTCGGAATCAAACCTCTTTTGCAAAAGGAGCAGGGGGGGTTTTCTCTAAATAGCGTTTGTGCAGTAAACTCCCATAAAGAAGATAGGAAAAGAAAACGAATTTGTATTATAATTATACAACACTTTTATGTTTCCCTACTAAATATCTGCCCATCTAAAAATACTGACCATGAGCAAGTACAAAATGAATACCATACGTGCGTTATGAATTCTGCACATATAGGATTTTCTGTCCTAAGAAACAGTTCGTGCGAAACATACTACAGCTGCAGACGTGCGAACCTTGGGAATCTATGAGCAGCCCGATTGCGAAGAGAGTATGGTATTCGATAACCCCAAATTTGTACGGAATAGCATTTGGAAGATTCAACAGATTTGTTTTCAGTGATTATCGTGTTCCAAGTCGTTAACCAAATAAGTTGATAACTGTTGTTGTTACTCTTATTTCTTACACCTTACGATGATTTTATTTTTACATCAATAATTTCATATTCTGTAAATGAAATCCTCAGCACGGAAAATCCCAATGAGGATATCGTTATTTGTTATTTTGTTACAAAAAAGAAAATAATAAAACATAATTATTAGTAGATATTATTTTATTTATCCCTAGGCATTTTTTTTGTGTTTGAAATGATTTATAAACATTTTCGGTAAAAACCGTTTTACTCAGAAAATAATTCTGATATTTAAAATTCTTTCATGGCAGGTTTTTCTTAATTGTTTTATAATGACGTGAATGCAAATAGGCAATGAATTTAAATGGATGTGGTAAATTCGTGAATTATTCGAAGGAATTATGTTGTTTAGGTTCTGTGTAAATACTAAGAAGTGGAGAACCATTCTGAATTGAAACGTTGCTTGAAATGGCTTTTAGCCGTGTTTGGTGACCAGATCTGAATAGCCAGGTATTTTCCTTCCATTGTACCTTCAGCCTCATAACATTCCCCAATTGGGGATCCCATAGTCTCACTGGCTCCAGACGGTTGGGAGCAGTTGGGACTCTTGCGCGGTATTCATATAAAAAAGGAATAAAGGCTCGTTTTAGCTAAGCCGTAAAAGCAATACGGAAGCGTACAGTAGACCAAGGCATTTCCGTTTCAACAATATTATAATGACGTTAATATTGACGTTATTATTGATAATATTTATGGCCCGAGCCGGTTCTGCCCGCATGTCTAGGAATCACTAGATATTTAGCAGCGATAAGCGGTGATAATGCGCGATCGAATAGGCTCTGTCAGCGACAGCCTGTTTCTGTAGTTTCTGTTATGCGGGAAAACGCGTGACTTATCGGAATACTAACTGCGGTTGAGTCACTGATTGTAACAACACATACGAGTACTATGCAGATTGCCGACCCAGTGACATGATGGGATTCGCGACTCTATTTTCATCGGGAAATGTTCTATTATTATTCTGCCTTATTGTTGATATTGTTTGTAGCGATTTATTGCACTGACTGGGTGTTTCACGATATTAATGTATATATTTTTTTATTATTATTTTTTTTAAAGAAAGACAAATATTCCCTGTTTACGAATATTTGAAAATCTCCTACTACCATCACAGTAAGCGGAAGATGTTGCTTGTGACGTAATGGAGGACTTAGCCAGCCGAGGAATTGAACTCACGCGATGCCAACTCGGCCACTGACCGGTCAAACCGGCATGGAAACAATTATTATCGCATTACCTATTTGCTGCACCCTCTTCGTGCTGCACCCACGAGTTTCGTCGTCGGCTCATAAAGCTGAGTGATACGCAACTCAATATTATCAATGTTACTCAATAATATTATCTTTTTTTTAGTACTCAATTATAAACGCATTTTTTTCCTCATAACACCAACCAGTACCCATCAAACACATATACATAATTGTTTTCTCTATAATATTTGTTTTACTCACATCTTCATAAGTACTTAACTATTACATCATAGTCAAATAACTATTCTTCACATCTCTTTATACTTAATTTTTATACTTTTTTTCTGGCTATATTATATTACCATACTATGTCAATGTCAATTTGACTGTCCTAAAGCGGGATTTGTTCCCAGTTGGGCAGTCAAAGCTTTCTTACATTTTATTATTAAATAATGTGTGTTTCAAATAAATATATAAATAAAAATCATACGCTGTCTTTGGAAAGAGTGAAAAACATATTTCTACGATATGTTAACTATAAAATGAAAATACCTATAGAGTTATAAATGGTTAATTTTTCTACGTGTCGTTTGGTAACTAAAATCACCTCAAGGGCGCCTTACATCTTGTTAAAGTTTGTAGCCCCTTTTAAATAAATATGTTTTCAGACTTTTCTTAAAGGTTTCGAAATTGCTCAAACCAAATAGAAGGTCATTCCAAGAATGTAGGCCCAGTACATTGAAAGCTCTGTTTCCTAATTTAGCAGCATTCGTACGAGTCTGTTGGACGCATCCGACTTGGCTGACCTGAGTAAGATTATCCCTCACGCAGAGATCAGTCAAGTATGATGGTGAAAGGCCGTTCAGTGTCTTATATACTATAAGACAGTTTTTAAACTGAACTCTTTCTGTTACTCGAAGCCAGTGTTTTCAATCAAGTAGAAGAGGAGTCATGTGACAGTATTTGGTGGAACCGCATACTAGACGAGCTGTTGTGTTGAACGCCCCTTGCAGTCTGTTCAAATGTACATTAGGCAGACCAACATATAAACTATTGCAGTAATCCAATCTGGAGACTACTATAGCATTTACCAGAGTTTTAGCAGAACCTCTTGGAAGACATCTTCTTATGGATTTCAATTGTCTTAGAAAAAAATACACTAGACTTTACTGTTTTGCTAAGTTGAGTATAATATTGAAACTATATTTTGGTCCAATTAAACACTGAGAAAACGAACTGATTTTAAGGGAATAATATCCACTCCAGAGACTGTTATTGGACTATTCTAAATTAAATGCTGTCTTCTGGATGATGCAATCCACATAAATTCAGTTTTGCTTGCATTCAGCTAAGGCCTATTTGTATACATCCAATTTGACACCTCATCAATACAGTGCACAACAGATGACCTTCAATCATCCACTTCGCAACGATAACACATTTTAAGAAGAAAACAATCAACAGCGCAGCTGTGACAAATTAGTCCTCGTGAAGAAATGAATGTTTCCAGATCACTGGTTTACAATACAAACAAAAGAGGACCTAGTATAGATCCCTGCGGCACACCACAACACAAAGTAAATTAAATTACGCTTTTTATTAAATGGAACAAAACTTGTAAGTTTGTCCCGGAGACGAGCATTTCTCAAGGTTTTATTTTTTTAAATTTTAAATCATAAACGTCATTATTGAGTTTCCTGATCTACTAAAACTAATAAATTTTCATATACCTACTCGAACCATTGACCGTAAATATAATATAAATGATATCACAAGTCTCTGTATTTCGGGAACTGGTTCAAAAAGCGCAAAAATTTAAATAGGTAACCGGAATCGCAGTGACAGTAACAGACCTCCATTTAAGATATTTTATCACCGGCTCTAACTTAGATAAGCATTTAGTGAAATTTAATTAAGAAAATAGTTTAAAAACTCACCCGTCGCCCAGTGCACCACGGAGTGCTTCTCATTGTCCAGCGCCATTACGTCCGCGCTGTTGGCCAGCAGGAAGGTGACGAGCGCCATGTTGCCCTGGATGACCGCCAGGTGCAGCGGCGTGAAGCCGTCCTGGTCGCGCGCCTCCAGCAGCGCCGGCGCCGCCATTAGCACGCGGTCCGCCGTCACGGCCGTGGGATTGTCGAAGCAGTAATGCAGCGCTGACTTCAGCGTGCGGTCTCTCTTCAGCACCGAGGAGGGCTGTAACAAGGTACCTTGGTCAAACACAAATAGAAGATATCGTTGCCCCAAAGCAACAGTGGGACATCTTTATTTAACCTTCCCGTTGCCAAAAGGGATCGTCAAAATCTTATAAAATTACTCCATGTATTATTCTTAATAGAAACCATGGCGTTTTTGTACTTTTTGTACTCCTACAAAACCTATAAATACATGAGCAACCATATATTTTTATTTTATTACTAGATCAAACAAGAACAATATTTTTTTATTGTCAAAAATAACGTTTCTTGCGTGCTGGAACCATGCCCTCAGCTACACGTTTACGTCATACGAATCACACAGCATTGGGTTATGCGCGCCATCTCACTCACTCGCGCTATACTAAGGTAATCGGCCGCCGAACTGCCAGCAGGTAGCAAATGTTCTTACCCGCAATAATTCAGCAGATCCTCGGCCTCTGGCTGAAAGCCACAATCGTTGATGAATGTAGGGGCTTTTTTATAAAATTATCTCCATATGATAATTTTATTTAAAAAAATAATAATTTAATGTGTAAGCCATGAGAAGAATTTACCGTAAAATGTATGAATAAATGTTTTAAAAAGGCATTATAATGATAAAATGCGTGGGGTAACTGGGTCACCCCTCGTGACAACGCAAGGTTTTGTTTTGCATCTTGGTATGCCGTAGGTTAAAAAACTGTTCTGAGATTTTAGTATTTTCGGTTTATTATGGTAATTTTTTAATAAAGTTAAATAGTTTACAATAACAAAAAAAGTTTTTTTTCCAATTTGATGAATCCGAAGATTCCTATATATCTGTTTGACAAACTACAGCGGTCCCGTGACTCTCATGGATACAAAACACGCCAAAGAAACCATTTACTTGTTCTCTCCAAACATAAAACTGCTCTATTTTATGGTAGTTTCAGCTATTCCTCAACAAAACTTTGGAAGGAAATACCACTATCTATTCGAACATCGACATCGCTGCAGTGCTTCAAGAAGTTTTGGACAGTCAGGAGCACAACATAATCGATAAATAATTAAATGAATACTTGTGTTAGTGATTTTGTAATTTTTATTTTCAGTGTAAGTTTATTTACTTATTTAATTTACAATGGGAACATTTGTATTTGCAAAACATAGTAATGTATCATCAATTGTGGTACATGTAAGTTGAAGTTGCATTATTTTTGCCTGTTCGATATTAAATCCTAGCTTGACATATTGCCTGTTCTAAGGAATTAAATATGTGGTGGGTATCAAAATATCAAGTTGTAAGAGGTTTTATTATTTTTAATTTATGGTTGTAGCTCTTTTCGGCGGCTTCCGAAATTGTACTAAAAAAAAGGAAGAAATAGAAGAAACAAAAATAAAACAAACGAAAATTATGTACTATTAAAAAAAGTTTAGTAATATTTTTTAACAGGTTCTCGGACTCCATTTTTCCAAGGTCAATAAGACATTTGGTAATATTTTTGCCGAAGGATGACAATTCGCAGTTGTTAACCTCGGGGAAGATTTATTGTAGATTTTTGGTCCAAGATAGGTGTGTTTTTGATACATTGTAGTAGCACTCACTGGGATTGTCAAATCATTTCTTCTACGGCTTCTGGGGTGTTTGATTTTACTGATATATTCTACATTTTTGTGTACATTTGTGATGAACTTTTTTTATGAAACTTTTTTGTAAGATATGTAACTTTATTCTATAAGCGCCCTTGAGGTGATTTTCTCACGAAAACGGCGCTATAGAAATAATCCATTTATTATTATTTATTCTATTTCTAGAGAACCGTAGAAAAGCCCCTGCACTCCGGGCTCCAGAATGTAAAGCTCAGCAGTGACCTTTTTTCAAAAGCAAAAATTAAATATTAAATTATTGACAAATAAATCTTTTAATTATTATTATTACATTCTACTTTAAAATATCCTATATCTCAGAAGAGTTTTTTCAAGATATCCCGCTGTTGCTTTGGGGCGAATAGTCGCCACATAGATGTTGATAGTCCGCCATCACAGCCGTGGGGTTGTCGAAGCAGCAGTGCCGCGCCGATTTCAGCATAGATGCGTTTTTTTTTACTCACATTTAATAAATTATATATAAAAGGTTTTTATGGGTTACCGGAAGCAAGAGAGGGATTGTAAGATTGTAAGAAGTCATGAAAAATGGCAAATGTGTTACATTTGAACAAACAAGGATTAAGGGGGAGAGGGACGTCGGAGAGTTATTATTTGTTAATTCAAAATGATAGTATTATTACGCAATACGTTTTTAAATAGAAAAATATTTATTAAATATTTTATAAATTTACATAGGCTATGAAATACGAATATGATTTTTAAAGTGCAGAAAAGTATGTTTAATAATTTGTGGTTGCGTTTTTTGTAAATAAACATAACCAAAAATTTGTAATCCACATTAGAAAAAAAAAAAACATTGTTTTTATTTGAAATATTTTGTAAAACATATAATGGAACGGTCAGAAAAAGGTAATATTTCTGATTAGATTTTGATAAATGGTAAGCCTATGTAAATTTATAAAATATTTAATAAATATTTTTCTATTTAAAAACACTATGTTTATCGTATTGTGTAATAATACTATCATTATTTTAATGAATAAATAATAACTCTCCGACATCTCTCTCCCCGTTAACAATTGATAACATGGGGAAACAGGTGTTCCCATGACGGCTGAGAGGAATTGGTATTCTCAATTTCTCATATTATTGGTTTACATCATAATACTAGCATAAAAACAAGAATATGTTTATCAAAATTATCAGGATGGAATACCCCATCAGACAATTCTCAGTATTTTTTCTGATTGACGCACGAACACAATAGATAAACCAACAATGCAAAACGCACAAATAAATAAGGAAAATGTGGAGAGTAAATAAACTTCATGAGTTCCACGAATTTCCAACAATGTCACAATTAATCAAAACATTTTAAAGTGTTGCTATCACCACAATGTTATACTATAATATCTAATAGAATAATTATCAGGATTGTAAAGGGACAATAGGAACAGTGATAACTTCTGATGGTTCCCTAAATTGAATCCCCTTTTTTTCTTAAATAGCTCCACTTCTCGTCTGAAGTCCATCTCGTATATGACCAGCCTGACCTAAACTGTGAACCATGGGTGTTCTATGGTCGTCTCCTGGAACATGATTCCAGTTCTTTTTAACGATAAAGCATTGTCCTTATCCTTATGTTTAAAGACATTTTGCGTAACTGCGATTCCAATTACATATCAATCACAATAAATTTTGTCTGACATTCATGGAAATGAAAATACACAAAATTAATTAAATAAGGAAAAACAATAAATAATAATTATTATTTCATTAGATAAGTTCCACTACTTTTCCTCTAGTTAATTACCTCTTCTTTGACTCTTATTCACTTGTTCGTCATCTGGATTTTTTTTAAATTACCTCCACATTGAAGGCCCTGACGAAAAAAAATTCCCACAGGGCCTATGTCGTTTTGGGGCAAAGCTGGGCTTTAAGCAAAGGAAAGAGAGAAAGTTCTGGGATGGAAAAGGTATTTAGGGGGTCAGTGTGTCCAGGAGTGACGGACGTTTTAATTCATCCCTTCCACTGCAGATGAGATAGTCCGGCCTCTCCCGATCTGGCACACCACGCATCCGTCGCCAAGACCTTGTCTAACCTCACCCCATGAACCCGGGCACCACTGCTAAGTCACCTACCGTAGCGAGCCACTTGGGGTGACCTATGGCAGTGGTGTCGGTTATCCAATGAATGATTTCCTGGGCGGCGATACACACACCAGCCTCCCAAATTGAAAAAAATTACTATTTTATTTGATAAAACGAACCATATACAATATTTATGAAGTATCGTA
Organism: Halesus radiatus; assembly: GCA_022606495.2. Taxonomy (NCBI): domain Eukaryota; kingdom Metazoa; phylum Arthropoda; class Insecta; order Trichoptera; family Limnephilidae; genus Halesus; species Halesus radiatus. The sequence continues at coordinate 118,413 of JAHDVE020005582.1, forward strand.
AATATATATGGTATAACTGTACCAACAATAAGTTTTCACTTAAGTATCTTACTTATTCATTTAGAAAAAAAGTTACAAGTTAGTTTTAGGGGATGGGATGGTGAGAGGGGCGGGAAAGTAATGGATCTAGTCTGTGTAGAGTAATATGTATTGTGTGAATGTTATTTATAGATTTTCGGAGTGAGGGGCTGAGTTAAATAACTCAAACTCACTGTATGAAGTGTTAAAAATGAGTGAAGCGCGGTGAAAAAACGTGTTTTGTTTTGAGTTAGTGTTGCATTGCGAGGGAGGTTTAGTTGTCTATGAAAAAACTATGGAAACTGGGATCATATGGAAGAACTTACCACATTTTTAGCAGATTCGCTATCTGGAGGTAAACCTGTTGACAAACGAATATGAACTTACGTCTTTCTTTAGCAATTCCGCTACTTGTCTGTGGTCGGCCTGCTGACAGGCATACATGAGCGGCGTGCACCCTTGCGGCAGCACAGCGGGCACCCCCTTGGAGGCCCCCTTGGCCCCGGCGTCTCCCTGGCGCTTCTTCTCGGCGCGCTCATTCAGGTTGCGCGCGAGGTTGTTGTTATTCAGCGGCAGGGGCTTCCTCAGGATGCCGTTGGCGAGGCGGGGCTTGGCGTCCACCCGAGGCACCTTTCTCTCCATCACCCCTGCCGTACTCTACGGCATCACGCCTAGCCGTGTAGCGTCACTTTTCTTTAAACTAGTTTCGTTTTTACATTTTTTGTTGATCTTCTTTAATGCACTGACTAAATTTTCTTTAATTATTATTTATTGGGTTTGTTTTTTTGTTGTTTCCCCGCAAAAAGAACTTGGTGTGTAAATTATTTAGAGTACCTAGGTAGCATTTTTAAAAGAACTTCCGGCTTTGAATGGGTGAATGGAACAAAGAATAGGCAAATCTGAAAAAAAGATATGGAGGCGTGTCCAAAACAGGAAGACTAGGAAGCGTATCATAACGTGATTTAGAGAACGCCGAGTTGTTTTGCGATCACTTTAAAGTCTGTGATGATAAAAATCTCCGGTGGGAGTTCAATCGAATATTAATATAAAAAGGGAAAAAAAATTCCCTCTGTTAGATGAAAAATACCCCGAATTTCCACTGAATGTCACTAAAATCAGAAAAAATTGCCCCCAAAGAGTGTAATTCATATTTTTAAGACTCCAAAAAATCCCCTAGATATATGATACAATCTTATGTAGATATTTTCCATAATATATATTTTTCCCTAGGTGTAAAGGAATTTTATCACATTATAATAGATAAGCAACGAGATAAAATTAGGCGATTAATTAAAACATCCGTGGCTAAAGAATGTAATGTTTAAATTTAAATGACTAAAATTTGTGCGGAATAAGAAATGTTCGTTTTTTTTTATATACTTGCAAATGCTATCAAATTCTCGAAATACGGAAACGAAAAAATAACATCCACTGTTGTTAACTAATTCTAATAACAAATTCAAAACACATTAATGGAAAAAAAAAACTAATAGTCGCTGCGCACCAGGGCTGCTTGTAGATTCCCAAGGTTCGCACACCTCCCGCTGTATCGCTGTAGTATGTTTGTATGAACCATTTCTTAGGACAGAAAGTCTCATACGTGCGTTATTCACAACGCACGTATGGGATTCATTTTGGACTATTAGCTATTGGGTACCATTGGCGGATGGATGGATCTTTAGTACAGAATTTGAATAGCGAGTTGTTTAAAGTGCAATAAAATTATATTACAAGCTTGTTTTCTTTTTTTAGTTAATCATGGGAGTTCACTGCTCACGCGCATTTCAGAAAAAAACACGACTGGTTTTGCTGCTAATTTAAATATTTTCAGAACTCTCGCCGTTAAAGATAATGCGTGAAAACGGTATCCGGTAGTACGTTGAAGCTATTTTTATCAATGCCATTTAAATCTAACGATCTTTAACGGGGTATGTTTGAAACATAAAAACACCTCGAAATGATATTGAATCAGTAGGTACCTCAAGGGTAAACGAAATGTAATACGCCTTCACAGATGGCGCTAATTTTAATATTTTAGAAAAAAACACCTTTAGCACTTAATGCTTTTTAATATTGAAACGAATTATTTGTTGGCGGATGTACACACGGAATAAATTATTATTACAGATTGAAAGCTCAAGACCTTCAAGAAACTTACGAAAATAAACTATATTATTATTGTACACAGCCATTGACCGGTCAGTGGCGGATCCCACCCAGGCGTTCTTAGTTCAATTCCTCGGGTAGTTAAGTCCCCAATCGCGACACAAGCAATATTTTCCACTTACTGTGATGGTAGTAGGAGATTTTAAAATATTGCCAGGTTATTCGTAACCCGGGAATGTTGGTCTTTCTTAAGAAAAAATTATATATCTCCATATATAAAAATGATTATTTTTTCTTGACAATCACTCAACCGGTTTCGCTGAAAATAGCACCGTTTAGTGCCGGAAAGGTTTAGAGAGAAGATTGAATGAATTGCTATAACGTTTTAAAATTAGTATGAAAAACATTAAACCCGCCATGTTCTAATGAGGTTAGGCCATAGATATACCACTCTGGTTAGCCATAGATTACATATTCAAAAGAAGAAGGTTTGTTTGGGTAGAAAATTTTCAAAATGGAAAACACAAATAGGTACCTATTTAAGAACTAAATGTTTGGAATAAAATAAAATTTCAACTGATCGTTTCTTTGTTTACAGATAGTAATAGTCGTCAGAGGGCATTACTTTCGCTGTCAAATCAATTACGGCACCCAAACGACAAGCAAGATTTCACAACTTCATAACTTTATTAAAAAATATATTACACATATACTCGTACAAATAATGTCCGTAATGTCAAAGTTTTGGATAATGGAATTTTTATAAGTGGTAAATCGAGGTATCGAAATAAGCGTTCTGAAAACAGGGGTTTATTGTTTTCGGTTTGTAGCGGGTTTATACGACAACAATGTTTACAAAAGTTTCAAAATAAGAACACGAATCTCGCGGCAGAACTAATGGAAACGCTCAATAGAACTCTATGAATAGATTGAAAAGCTACGAAACTTATTCCTAATAAAACAGAGATTTAACGTATTTTGTATCGCCTAAGTTAACCGCTTGACATGCCTCAATAGGCAATGCTTTGCCTATTCCATTGAGCTGGGTCTGTGCTATACCGTGTCGCGCCAGTCTATTTATATAACAATCCATATTTCTGACAAGGCAAGGGCTGATGGAATGCTTTGACAATAAGGAATTCCAGTACATTTTTTAAATGAATAATCTCATTCAAACTTAACCAGAATATTTCGTTTTTTTTTTCTAAAGGTAGTTTTCATAGTTAAAATAATTTTCGAAGTTTCAATTTTTCAAAGGCCGCTAAAACGCTCCAAATTTATGGTCGGTCGGTTTTGATCAATTTTGAGGTTAAAATGTCAAATGTCAAAACGAGGATGAGCTTTACCGTACACAATTTTATATTGTATTCGTGGTAAACCATAATTAAACATAAGTAATAAAAATAATTTAGTAAAAATTCCTTTTAAAGAATAATAATACTATTGAGCATTAACATTATGATAATATCAGTATTCATGATTGGTTTGCTCATGAATACTCTAATTTATTTCATTAATACTAGTTGTTTATATTGAACAACAATTATAGAGCTTACAGTCACCCAAATTAAGTTTAAATTACGCCAAAACTAAAAAAAAAATATAATAAAAGTACAAAACAAAATCAAAAAATAAAAATTTCCATACTAATCCAAAAACAGAATGCGCACGTGACGTCAGATGTTTCAAATGTAATGGTACCAACATAACACGATGTTTTGATGAGATTATTTTTAATTCACTTTTAAATAACGGTTTATGAATTCTACGTAAAATTATATATAATAAAAGTTAAATATTCAGAATCGGCTTTGACATACGAGTATATGAATATATATTTTTAAAGCCATTATATTTTTCACTTTGAAGTTCCTCATCATTCCATTTCCATTAAGAAAAGGGTCTTAGATTAAATTTGCTTAAATAATTGAAAATTAATAAATTAAGCAATGATCCTAATATAATATTAATTAGTAAAGTAAATAAAATTATTTATTTCCCACTTCTCAGTATGTTTACAAGACCAAAACAATAAAACACATTTCAATAAATCAATTAAGAAAACATTGTCATTTAAATGCGGGGAAAACACATTATAAATATATGTACCTCACATGATAGAGAATTTTAATTATTTTCTAAGTAAATCGGTTTTACCAGTAATAAATTATTTTAAACACCGTCCAAATTAGAATTCAATGGGAGTAGATAAAATCGTATAAGTAAGTCGTCGCAATGTGGATTAACCACAGTTTGAAAATGGCCTTGATAGCCGAAACAGCTGTCACAATAATAAAAACTAAAATACTTGCAGAACTTAAAAATAAAATTATTAAATTTGATTTACATTAAATTTCTAAAAAAATAAATGGAGTTCTACGAATTAAATACAAAAACAACATTTTTATATAAATGTAATATTAGGTACAATCAGCGTCGCATCTGCTATACTTCCCAATGTGCAAAAAAACATAAGGGCAATCATTGAAGGACGCCGAAATTATTCGCACACACATCTTTTTTTTATATATGAATACCGCACAAGAGTCCCAACTGCTCCCAACCGTCTGGAGCCAGTGAGACTATGGCATCCCCAATTGGGGAATGTTGTGAGGCTGAAGGTATTGGGGAGGGGAAGGAGAAGGGGAAGGTGGGGAAATATTCAGATCTGGTCACCAAAGACGGCTAAAAGCCATTTCAAGCAACGTTTCAATTCTGAATGGTGGTCTTTCACCAGGGCGATACTGAGAGTATCTTCCACTCTTGACCCTGCGCAAATATACTAGATATTATTTTTAAATGAATTAATTGTGAAACAGCACAAATTAGTTAAATAAAATTTACTTGCGCACGCCTGGATTTGAACCCGCGACCTTCGGATTCGTAGTAGAGAGCCTTACCCCTCGACCATGGAGGCCGTCATTTAAATTTCATCATTTTAAAATTACCCATAACGTCCTATCACGTGGGATAATTGTCTTCTTTTGCGCTGGCAACATTTCAACTCGCCTCTAGGCTAGTCTCTAGGGCGCGGAAGTGTGCACTGAACGATTTAAAAAAAAATGTTTACGAATACAAATTTTACGAATTGCACAATTACCTGTTTTTTCTTTGAAGTGTTTAAGTGTGTTTTACATCCAAATCGTCGCATTGCGTAGCCACCAACCAGTTATTTCAACTATGAAAACTAACTTTAGAAAAAGGATGTACACTGTTGTTTAAGTTTAAACGTCATTATTGATAAAAAAAAAAACAATTAAATAAAAATTGGAATGGTTTGAATAAGTTCCTTATTGGAACTCTAGTTTATCGAGTAGTGATACTCATTTCAGCTATCCAAGAACGTGGCGACTTGTATAGATAGCGTATTGACAAGGCGTGCAGTTTCTTGAAAGGCAGATTTACTCGGGCTTCTATATGGTAGAGCCCCTATACTTGAGCTAGTCTGAATTACTACCCCAAGCATTTAAATGGAGTCTGGATTTATTACTTGATCGGGGCCGCACGTTGGACAGATGGACACGCCTGTTTTAAAGTTAGTTTTTTTTATAATACTGCTATGTTTTCATATCATTGTATGGCCAAGTATGCACGGGTCACGTGCGTGCGTTTTTAAAGAGGTCATTAAAGGAAAATACTTCGTGAAAACGAGAGTTCTGTTAGATTATAAAATGTGGGTCACACCGATATACTCGATGGGGTAGGTAATTACTCGCGCACCAGGGAAAAAAATTAGTTAATGAAAGTAAACTAATTTATAAAATGTACAGGGGAATCCTATTGTTTTCCTTAGAATAAAAATGAAAATATAATAATACTTTTTCCATGCCCGGACATATTGGGAGCAGTTAATAAAAATAAAGATACAACAAAAACAATTTTTTTAAATTTATTTATAACCTTACTAAAATATAGTACCTAAATAATAATTTTTACAATAAAATTTTTTTAGGTGAAAAAAATATTTAATTATTTGTGTATTTTGCTCGAAAAGAAAAAGGAAAATGTTTAAAAAATTGATTAAAATTAGTTCGAGGCAAAGGTCACGTGATATCCATCCAATCAACATGTCCAAAGTCATTTTAATAATATTCCACTCCTTCTTTAACCTTCTTATTAAATATAAAAATGAATGTTTGTCTGTCTGCCTATCCTCGATTTTCCAAAAATTACTAATTACCGATTTCGCTAAAAATAGGACAGTTTGTTATTATTAGTGCCGGGGAGGTTTAGAGAGTAATTTGAATGAAATTCAACTTGTAAAGCTGTTGCTACAACCTTTTAAAATTAGTAAAAAAAACATTGAACCCGCCATGGTGTATTGAGGTTAGTCTATAGATATAACACTCTGGTTAGCCACAGATTACATATTTAAAAGAAGAAGGTGTTGGTGGATAGAATATTTTCATAATGGAAAACACAAGTAGGTACCTACTTAAGAACTTTATTATTTAGATACGTTTTGAAAAAAAAAGTGTTTGGAATGAAATACAATTTTCAAATGAATGGTTCTTTGTTTGGGGATAGTAATAGACGTCACAAGGCATTCCTTTCGCCGTTATATCAATTATGGCACCCAAGCGAAAAGCCAGAAACACATGAGCCGGGTACACATGAGCTAGTTTGATAAAATAACATTGCGTTCCAGTAGAAAATAGTTACCAGATCAGCTAGCTTGGGATTGTATTCCCAATTGATTATATTGGGAAGCCATTCCATGGGATAATAAGCTCTAAAGCAGCCATCTCCAGAGTTCATTATCGTATAACATAAAGCGATAAAATCATCCAACAGATGACGCTAGCATCGTATATCGTATTAGAGATAGCTGATATCTGAAATGAGAGTCACTGTCACTGCGATAAACTGCGGTTCCAATTACAGGAAAATAAGAAGAAACATGTTGGTTATTCCATTTACTTTTTGGAACTATTTCCCAACAGTGGAGACTTTATTTATGATAGTTTTGCTTTGTTTTGCATGTTTGAAAAACAACACCCTAAACCATTTCTTCAAACAGTTCCTAAATCCAGTGACCGCAAAGTCACCGAGACAATTCAATAGAGATGGGAATATTATCTTTAACCGTGTATATTGTGTTATAATAGGCTGAAACCGGTCCGGTCGAAAATAAACAAGTGGAAGAGAGTTAAAAAGTTTTTTTAAGTCAAAAATTCGCATTAGTGACATTAAGTTTGAGAGGATGACACAACTTTAAAGGATAATTTTTGATCGGTCGCGTACGACTCAAATATTTCTTCTGTTTTTAAGTCTGTTAATGGATCCGCACGTACTAAACATAAATATCGTTATACATCACTCAAACTATAAATGAAGTCGCAGTTAATCAGGTAAATGGCTGCGATTAGTGATGGCCTCGCACTGGGACACTATTCATGCAGTAATACTGCAATCAGGCCACCGTGCACTGTGACACAGCACTATAATTGTACTAACCAGTGGCGGTTTTCTCTAAAGAGCGACTGTGTAGTGAACTCAGATTCAAAATATTAGAAAATAACCCAGGCCGAACCATATTGAAGTTTGTGACCAGCGCTAACGAAAGAATGCTTAAAGACACGTGTCGTCGGAAGTTTGATGAGTGTCACTGAGATGGCCCCCTGTCAGACACTTTGACGCCCGGCTGAACTGTGCACAAAAAGGATGTAAGTTAACTGTTATTATTTTACTTTCTGCAGTCAGTAGTAAACATTTGTAAGTTTTTATTTTCTTGTTCCTGAATTTTTTAAACCGTTTACTTTTAATGGCATTTGTAAATCTACTAGTAAAACGAACAGATTATAATGCATAATTTTATTTTGCTATTAAAAATTCAATCCTTTTTTTTTAGATAAGACGTTATATTCCAAATTTAAGAAAGTTTCGACAAACGCCGTATTGTCTCAGGTCGTTATTATAGTATCCATCCCACCAACTTTATTTAAACTATGAGACTGTCGCTATATTCGACGATTCGCTGAAGGACCACAACGGTAAGTACATTTTGATGAAATGTAATATCTTCCCTTGAATTTTTAATTGACCCTCCGTTAAAAGGACCACATACCAGCACTGGTACTATCGTACTGATGTGAATCTATCTTAATGCAATTGTACAACTTGCCCCATAAAGCATACATTAAGTCCAGTTATGTGCACTGTACAGAGCTACGAGTATATGCGTTGGACAATACACTTTAAACTTTGGATGGCGCCTAGCTTGGCAATAAAATGCAGACATTTAATAAATCAGAACTAGAATTTTTCATTAGTATGGCATCACCAAGCTACTTAATTTGTCCTTGAAAAATGTACCCCACGTTTACATTTTTTCATTCAAAGAAACGAAGCAAAACAATACAACTCTTTTTTTATATTTATAATTTTTTTTCAGTGAATACGATTTTTATAATTTCTAACATCTGATACATGGTTATTTCTTTACATACATTTTCAGACAAAAAATTTAAAAAAATCGCCTTTCCGTGAAATTATCTTCTTTGCAAAGCGTTAAATAACAAAAAAAGGTTTACATATAAGATCATCTAGTTTCGGTAGGTACCGACTTGAACGATTGTGCTTTTGAAAATTATATACATTTTACTATGAGCCATCGTTTTAACTGACAACAGTGTTGTCATTTAAAACCTTTTAAACGATCGAAGCGTCCTCAATTTTTGTCTGCTTTTAAATGTCAGACTGGAATATTTAATAGTAACTGCAAATGACGGGTTTAAAACGCGATGAGTGGAATAAACGTGTTAATTTTTTGCTTTCGTCAATAAGGAACAGTCCAATTTTTTTTTTATCAATAACGACGTTCAAACTTAAATACCAGCATACTTCGTTTTTTTTTCTCTAAAGTTAGTTTCATGGTTAAAATAATTTTCAAATTCCGCCAAAACGCTTCATATCTATGGCCGGTCGGTTTTGATCAGTTTTGAGGTTAGAATATCAAATGTCAAAACAAGGATTAGCTTTACCGTACATAATTTTGTACCATATTCATGGTAAACCATAACTTAACATAATTAATAACACTATGTACCCTTTTAAAAACTTTACCTCAAAGAATAATAATAGCACTGAGCAATAACATTATCATAAAATTTCGTATTGATAATTAGTTTTGATCATGAATAGTCTAATTTATGTCCCTAATAATAGTTTTAAAAAAAAAAATTATATTGAACAACAATTATAGAGCTTAAAGTCACCCAAATTAAGTTTAAATTTCGCCGAACAAAAAAAAAAACAAAATCGAAAGATAATAAATGTCCATAGTAATCTGAGAACAGAAAACCGAAACAAAAACCTATTTTCACACATTTTTGACGATTGTTCAGTGCGCAATTCGGCGCCCTAGAGACCTAGAGACGAGTTGTAATGTTGCCAACGCAATAGAATACATAATTATTCCATATTATGAGACAAGTTTTTTGTACAGTATGAACGTGTGGTAAGTCTGGCGCTGGCCGTCCATCATAATCTTTAAGACGTATTATTTATTAGCTTTGTTTATCATTCAGACACATTGGTCGAAGCTCAGTTAGGTTGTTGTACTTCATCCATCAGTGATCACGAATAATTGATTGAAGTACTACGCACTTAGCATAGTGTGTACGTAGGTAAGTACAACGGGAATTTAACGCGCGGTCACAGCTGTGGGGTTTGAGAGCTGGCATTCTTGTATTAAGTACATCTTGATGATGACGGGGACCTAGATTTACATACAACGATTCATGAAAAAAGAATTTTACTTAAAATTTAACCGTTGTGCGTATAGTCTGTCAAAATAAAGTAGAGACAAAAGGTTTACTTACATATTATTCAATTTTATTTGAATGTCGATAAATGTTATATTGTAACATTCACCCGAAACACAAGTCGAAAGAATTGCTCTAATAATGAAATAATTAAACAATTAATCAATTTAAAAAAAAGTCAAGATGATAATGCGATGATGCCCTTTATTAAGTACCAATACAGTGTACCATCAGCACAGGTGACAATAAGGAGTTAGTTTATACACCTACTTTATAATATGTTTTCGACCTTTCCACTTCTTTTTCATTCTTATTATCATTTTTGCGAGATAATGTTTGTTGTTGTTTATTGTACTTTTTGATTACCATATTATTGCTGTGTAAATATTAATGTATATAAATTTTGGGCAAATTGCCAGTTTTATGTACAAAAATAAAAAAATAAAATAAAACAATATTTTATACCAGTGTTATTCGAAATGTTATAAACATTTTTTTCTCTCTTTGTGTATGTTATATTATGTTTTATGTTCTATTTCTCTTATTTCTTATTATCATTTAGTATCTCTACCAAGTGATAACTAAACTAAAAACAATGCGTCCTGTGAACATTTTTATCTGGAATTTTTAACACTTACGAACTTCCCAATGATAATTTTAAGTTTGATAATATTAATGATCTGTAAATGTTTCAAAACAATAAATAAATATCGGCTTTGAACATCGAATTTAAGTACGTTAGTCGTTCTTGGGGACCATTTAGATTTTCTTCAGCAAATAATATATAGGGGGCCGAGAGGCGAGCTAGGCAAACGTGGACGGCAGTGATAAAAGTTTATACGAACGAAGGCATAATATTCCATACTTTTATCAGTCTCAAAATTCTTTCAGATTAATAAATATATTCAAAACAATAAATAAATATCGGCTTTGAACATCGAATTTAAATACGTTAGTCGTTCTTGGGGACCATTTAGATTTTCTTCAGCAAATAATATATAGGGGGCCGAGAGGCGAGCTAGGCAAACGTGGACGGCAGTGATAAAAGTTTATACGAACGAAGGCATAATATTCCATACTTTTATCAGTCTCAAAATTCTTTCAGATTAATAAATATATTCAAAACAGTAAATAAATATCGGCTTTGAACATCGAATTTAAATACGTTAGTCGTTCTTGGGGACCATTTAGATTTTCTTCAGCAAATAATATAAAGGGGGCCGAGAGGCGAGCTAGGCAAACGTGGACGGCAGTGATAAAAGTTTATACGAACGAAGGCATAATATTCCATACTTTTATCAGTCTCAAAATTCTTTCAGATTAATAAATATATTCAAAACAATAAATAAATATCGGCTTTGAACATCGAATTTAAATACGTTAGTCGTTCTTGGGGACCATTTAGATTTTCTTCAGCAAATAATATATAGGGGGCCGAGAGGCGAGCTAGGCAAACGTGGACGGCAGTGATAAAAGTTTATACGAACGAAGGCATAATATTCCATACTTTTATCAGTCTCAAAATTCTTTCAGATTAATAAATATATTCAAAACAATAAATAAATATCGGCTTTGAACATCGAATTTAAATACGTTAGTCGTTCTTGGGGACCATTTAGATTTTCTTCAGCAAATAATATAAAGGGGGCCGAGAGGCGAGCTAGGCAAACGTGGACGGCAGTGATAAAAGTTTATACGAACAAAGGCATAATATTCCATACTTTTATCAGTCTCAAAATTCTTTCAGATTAATAAATATATTGAGCTAGCCATAGCTGAAATAAGCTATTTGTATTAGATAATAAGGAAATATTATTTTTATGTACAATTTATTGTTGTCGTTTATGTTTTTTATTAATTTTTGATGTCGTAGAAATATTTTTGAATAAGATTCTTGAGAAATATTTATGTTTTAAGTTTGTTACATATGTTTTATTTTTATTTTATATGGATACATATATTTTGTAACCCTAACTGTAAATTTTGAGTTTTGAATAACAAGCTCCCAAATAGACAAACTAAAAAAAAAGTAGTTTATCGGGACTTTTTGCATTAGATTTTTTTTTTTTTTGTAAAATGTTAATAAAAAAATTTAAATAAAAAATAACTAGGCTGGTGCTAAAATGGGTAGCACTAGATCTTTACCTCTAGTCGTTGAAAGGTACGTAAAGGCAAGTTTATTCATTCTGACGTCAGTGAAATTATTAAACCTTATGTTGCCAAAAATAACGCGAATTTCCTCAAAACAACGTGAATTTCACCGAAAATTAACACCACTTTTCCCTTTTATTATAAAAATAATGTATCTTAAATAATAAGTATGTTTGTTTCTAAAAACTGTACTGCAGATCCTGCATGTGATCACGCAGTGAGTTCCTTAACTCTCGGGAATACAATGCACAATGAATTGTTTACTTTTTAATAAAAAAATTAAATAAATAACCCGTATTTTTCAGATCCCTGCGTATTAAGGCGATGCAATGGGAAGTAATGCAAAATCATGTGTTTTCGGTTTGAGAATTTGATGGCCTAGAAACATCATAGATGATTTAATTAAATACTGCAAGTATAATACATCTCGGCCTTTGGTTTAATCTGACATTTTTTTGGTGTGTTATTTTATAAGCCTAGAAAAAAATAAAGTATCAGACATTAAAAAAAAAATTTAAAGCGCAAAATCTCCTACTAACGAACCCTTTTTCCGATATTGTCGTATTGTTCATTGTGGTAAATTAAGTTTTTTAGAATATGACCGAAAAATATTTTAATAATTATGTCTGAGCTTTACAGAACAGAATAAAACACGCATTTTGATGATGGTTTTTTTGCGTAAATCGAAACATGCGACCGATGTTAAGCGGGAATCTCAACCTAGTCGCCATCTGCATAAGGAGCGCGTGATTTTGTTGGAATTTTAGCCAATGGATCGTATAAAATAGTAGGCGTGGCAATATCAATTGCTTACATTATCTATGAACACATTCACGCACGGTGTAATGTGAATTCTGTGCCTTGCCTGCCACTGTACGTGTCTGCACTGCGCGGTGCCGGTAGATATGAATAAACCTTTACTCTACCGTCTCGCAATCGCATCGGTCAGGTGTCAACGTCGGTCCATTGTTTCACAAAATACCTTAATCTCAGTCTTATCGAAGTGTGCCATCGCCCACTGGAACCAACATCGGCATTCGATCTACCCGAGGCATAACACAACTCACACAATGCTAATGCAATACGTACACTACACTCGGTTAACACAGGTTCACTGGCAGGTGAGCGGTGTGTGTACCGTATACAGGCAGGCGATGGTAACTCGGGCAATATTATCGCTGGCCCCTGTGAAAACTGGGTCAAACATTCTTTTAAGACGTAAAAGTAAGCAGACGTCAAAACAATCTGGGGTCGAAGTTGAAGGGTTGCTATTTGATTAAGGGAAAGATGTTGACTAAACAAGGGTCGCATAGTATTAAATAATATTTTATAATTGTTTTGTTTTAAATACAAGAATTTCTAATGCATTGAGCATAACAGTAATGTGTAATATTACTCATTGACTCAATGACAAAAGCAAAAGACCAAAATTGGACCACGACAAAGCTTTGCTTTTGTAAATGGGTATTTACTTTGGACTGACCTACTGGGATTTTTATTGAAACTTCCATAAAAAACAATGATAAGATAATAAGACAAACACGCTTTTCAAATTCCGTGCTAAAAATACTGCGCGTGAGCTAGTCCAAAATGAAACCCGTACGTGCGATATGAATTGAGCACCCACGGGACTTTTTGTTCTAAGAAATAGTTCATACCAAAAAATACTCGCGCTTCAGCGCCGAACCGTGAAAGCTTGCAAATCTTAGGAATCTGTTAGTTGCCCGGGTGCGTAGCGACTATGGGATTTGTTACTACAAAATATGTACGGAACAGTATTTTGAAAGAATCGATAGGTTTTTTTTCTGTGATTATCGTGTTCTAAGTTGTTTTAAAAATTAAGTTAGTTACTGAAGATGGTAGTTTTTATATTTAAAAAAATGCTGCTGTTGCGTAAATTGTGATTTTTGTATTTGAAACCGTTTTTTTATGATCTACGATATTGCATTAATTAGCCACAGATGCTTTAATGAATCGCCGAATTATATCTTGTTGCTACTTCGCTAACCTCGGGTGCAGCAATAGAATGAAATTCCTCTAGGTCTCGAGAAAAATAGGAGAGGGAGGATTGAACTCCCGGTGACATAGGCCACGAGCCGCCACTGTAGTGAAGGAATTATAAGATGGGAAGGAGAAGATGTTTGGTACGGGACTGACTATTATTATCAGGGGCCTGATACCGGGTCTTTTTAGGGATAATGCATTGTAACAATTATTTTTATAAACAATAATTATTCGCCTGAAACACTCATCCAAATTGAAAAAACCTTCCGAGAAAAGATAAATGTCGCCGACAGGACTCAAACCTGCAACCTTCTAATATCCGGTCAGATGCTCTACCGTTGAGCTATGTCGGCTTATCGCACAAGCGTTACAAGCCTTCCTCATACTAATAAAGTTGGTTGTTTACAGGTGAAATATAATTAAAAACAGTAATTATTGAATGAAACACTAGTATATATTGATTAACTTGGCGGGTATTGACTTTAAACATTATTAGAGAGTTGCTATGTTTGTAAAGTGCCTATGCCAAAAGCCCGAAATGTCAGATAAAGGTGAGTTAAATTAAAAAATAATAATAAAATACAGATGTGTGAGTAATAATAAACTACACGTGTTAAGTACGTGTAATGAACTTACAAGTTTTTTTTAAATGCTGTGATGATTAAACTAAAAACACTTTTAAAAGGGTATTATCATTGACATGGCATCGGAATCGCAGTTAAGCAAAATGTCTTTAATCCTTATTATAAGGATAATGCCTTAGCCTTTAAAAGTACCGGAATTAAGTCCTAGGTTACTGTACTTTGCTTTAATGTGTAGTCATTTCAATCATCTTTTCGATTGTATGCAATTTTGTGCATTAATTTTGTTCCAATATCTGCCGAATAATTAATTAATAATTGTTTGGCTGGATAGTTAGCCACTACATTTGTTAAAACATCGGGGTTACTTCTAGGTTATCTATCACTTGACTATTTCACTTCGTCAATTTAAGGTTTAGCGCAGGTTAAGTCATGAACAACGCCCGTTCTTCCCAACCCTACTGAGCAACTGTTGAGCCGAAATTTAACTTCAACACTGTTCAAATGCACAAATACGCCTTCCCAATGAAGTTCTCCACCAAATTTACGATCAATTTTTGGGTATTAAACGGAGAATTAGTTATAAAAAGTGACAACAGGGTGAAAAAATTTCACCGAAATGTCAAATGCAATTATTGGTTCGCGATCTATTTTACGCCATCCAAATAAAGATTTATTTCCGTTTTCGAATGTCAAAACATGTTTTTTGTATATTTTAAATAAAATTGGATAGAATCTAACTTATTTTACTTATTATAAGTTATTTTTGTGTTGTTTTTCACGGAGGAGAAACGTTAAATGTCAAATGTACGAAACTAACTACCGCGGAATTTGATGCCAATTTATTGTGTATGAAAGTGGGTGGGCACCTACATAGGCATTTTGGGATATTCAACGATAAAAGATGCTCGGAAACAGGCAAACAGGTCGTTGCTCAACAAAACACTTGGCTGATCGGTACTTCAGATCGATCACTCGAAAAGTTGGGAAGAAGGCCGTAACTGTTCAAGTATTACGTCGATCAAAAATTATGCTCAGATTGTTCAGGTAAATTCTAGCGGTCTCTCAGTTGCCCACACGCGGAATTTATTTATTTCCTCACGCTTCAAGGCTAGCAGAAATATTCCCATTAAATTTGACCCAAGTGGCAACTTGGGCGAGATAACCCAATTCCAAACCAGGAATTAGTCCAGTGGCGCGAATCAGATTCGTGACAATATTTAGTCAATGAAACCAGCACCAGCGTGTGCCCACTACCAGGGCGGCAACTGGGATATTAATAATATGTTTGATTATACGTCCACCTGGAATTTTACACGGATTTTTAGAACAGGATATAATGAGCTGTCGAAAATTATAAGTACATAGAGATTTTAAACCACGAAGTAACGTTAAACAATATTTTAAATTGTTTAACAGTAACATAAAATAGAAAACTAAAACAGTATTAGCTATAACGCAGATCATTAACGCTAAATATATGAATTGTAGAATTCATTAAAGTGCTCGTATAGATGACTCCTTATTTTATAAATGGAGTCAGCAAATATATCAACAATACCTCCAAACTAGTTGCCCATATCATGCATACACTAAGTGTAGAAATATTTTTAAATTTTTTATATGAATATCGTACAAGAATCCCAACTTCTCCCAACCGTCTGGAGCCAGTGAGAATATGGCATCCCCAATTGGAGAATGTTGTTAGGCTGAAGGTATTGGGGAGGGGAAGGAGAAGGGAAAGAGAAAGGTGGGGAAATACCTGACTATTCAGATCTGGTCATCAAACACATCAAGAATGTAATATATATAAAGTTTGTGTTGTTATACACGATAGTTACTACTAAACACATTATCTACAAAACAGAAGATTAAAGTACATGATAATATAAATGCAATAATGAGGCGCATACAAGATGTAAACATAATACATTTTAATTTTTGTCATATTTCGAAAGGACTGATCTAATATTATTTTTTTTCTAATTTACGTACATTATTTACAACTAAGAATTTTGTAAAATTGAAGAAGAAATTAAAACTTGTAATTACTGTTGGAGTTATCTAATAATTGTTTGATTTGTGATTTGAAAGAATTATAATTTTTTCAGTTTCGATTGTCTACGGAGAGGGCATTAAAAAAATGTATGCATTGATATGTGTAGTGGAGTTGAGAAGCACTGGTTTTAAATTTAGGGATTTGTAAGTTGCCACGTGATCTTGGTCGGTTACTTATTTTTGTGGAAATTGTTGAATTGAAGTGATCTTTGTGAATTTGTAACAATGTGTTTTTTTTTAAATTAATTTTATTTAAACTGAGGACTCCAAAAGAGTTAAACAGCTGTGTAGTTGGAAATATCTATAGTTTTCGTAGGATGACTTCTCAAAATCAATCTCCGTATCTTTTCAACAGGTAAGAGGTTAGTTTTAAAGGTTCCCCCCCAACCGATTATACCTTAATAATTAAGATGTAATTTAATAGTGGCGATGATAGCACGGCTGTCAACTAGGTGGATAATGACTCTATATAATACATGTAGGTCTGAAATAATTCTCCTGTCAGACAATGCATTCGATATGGCATATGGGGTAAAGGCAACATATGGAGGAACCAAGAACACCCAAGAAAAGTGTTCATTCTTGTATGGATCTCTCACATTCTTACTCATCTCGGATAAGTAGATAACGCATAAATATTATAAATTCCCGAAAAATTCACACAGTCTGACATTTTAAAGCAGACAAAAAAATGAGAACGCTGCGATCGTTTAAAACGTTTTCAAAGACAAATTGGGTAGTTTTGTTGTGTCATAGTAATGAAAAAAATTAATTCCACTTTATTAAATGTCTACTGCCAAGCTATACTCGTACATGTATCGACCAATCGACCAGGACATGTAGAACTTAAAAATGACACCGAACCGAAAAGGAATTGGTTCCCGAAAATATTTATCAAAAAAGAAAGTGCATTATCTCGTAGTCAAAAAATCTCAAGAAGCATTGCTTGTCACCCTTCGTTGGACTACATCGAAAAAAAATTGTCTCCCAGCAAGTTAGCATCAACAGAGTGGCTAACTTTATCAAGTTAATTAAATAATATTTCAGCACATTAATAATCCTATGTATGATACAAATAGACGACATCACACTCACAATACCCCTCTCAATTTTAATGAAGGATTAATGGTTCCTAAGTATACAAACAAATATGGACAAAGAACTTTAGACCATATGATTACTAGTTGTTTAAATATGTTATCCGCTGAATTTTTTTTATTATTATTATTGAAACTAGACGGTTAATAAATATATTGAAAACTTGGCTACCTGAAAGAAACTTTTTGTATTAGATAATTAGGAAATATTATTTTATGTACGATTTATTGTTGTCGTTTGTGTTTTTATTTTTATTTTTTTAATATTTTTGAAATGAAATGAACAAATGAACCACGAAACCGAAAAACAACAGAAATTAAAAAAATTTCAGTCGCATCTGGGACTCGAACCCAGGACCTCTACCTATCCGGGGTAACCGCTTAACCAACTTAACTAATGAGACCAGTTCACTTTACGCCATTTACACCGATATAATACTTCATGTTCAAGATTTTTTAATATTATCCTCCATTTTTATAAATCCCATATTATTGGCTGCTATCCTTATGATGATTGCAAAGTTTCATCCAGAACTCAATTGTAATCTGGATAGAGTCTCGGATGTGTTAATATTATCTTCTTCAATGATTAAAATATTACAATGAATTTTACAAACTTCAATAAGTTATAAAAAATAAATTGAATATATATTTTTGAGTTAGATTGTTGAGAAATATTTATGGTTTAAGTTTGTAACATATATTTTTTTTATTTTATATAGATATATATGTATTTTGTAACGTTAACTGTAAGCTTAGGATAACGTTTTGAATAACAAGCTCCCGTTAGACAAACTACAAAAAGTAGTTTATCGGGACTTGCATTATGTTTTTTTTTTGTAAAATGCCTTAAATTAGTAATAAAAACACAAAATTGACATAGTTACAGTCGTTAGAGATATTTTAGATAGGAACTTTCACGGGCTTTAATATTGACAATTTAATCAGCAATATGAATATTTACAAAAAAAAAAATCTTTTTCACAGATCGTTTCGAGCGAGCGTTTTAAAAACACCAACAATTAATAAATTGCTAAATTTATCCGCGCTGTTATCGTAAGGTAAGGTATGGGCTGGTGACGTGTGAATGTGTTCAAGTTACAACAGTAATATTGTCAAAAACTTCACGCTCAACAATGGCTTAGCGTACGGCGCGGTACATGAAGATGGGTTTTTATGTTTCGACTTCAAACTTGTGACGAGTGCCTTGCGGGCTTCCCATGACGTAATCAAATTACATAATGCTATTTGGTCTTAACTTTGTGCCCTGTGTTATTTTGGAGTGAAGATATTTTTGAGATAACGGAATTCAATAGAAAGTCGTGTTATGAAATTACTCACAGATGGGTTAAAATCGAAGTACTTATTTGTGTGACACGCCATATCTATCGATGCATCAGCGCCTTTTCGGGAATAAAACAAAAAAACAATTTTAATCTATTTCTACCGGAAATTTGGGAAAATCGTTTATTTACACATTTTATTATATCGGTTTGTACCTGGTACCTGCATTCGGTCAGCAGCATTTAGTCGCCCCAGCCGCCACGTGATCACGCAATGTCCGGCGGAACTAGGCCACTTCCGCCCCGGAATAGGTCAGTGTTGCCCCGCTGCCAGTGTTGCCCCGTTGGGTCAGAGGGTAGCCATGGAAATTTCACTTTTCGCGCGCTTTTCGCCCCATTTCTACGACTATTTTTACCGCGGTTATTTAGCTCAGTAATTTCACGGTAACTTGTTAAATATTTTGTCAGCGGTTAGAGTTTGAGTCAAATTAAACAAGGTGCTCTGTACCCGGCCTTGCTAGGGATTTTTTAATATATATTTTTTAATAAAGTTATGAAGTTTTGATTTCTTGCTTGTCGTTTGGGTGCCATAATTGATTTGATAGCGAAAGTAATACCTTGTGACGACTATTACTATTTCTAAACAATGAAATAAAAAAATCATCATTCGAAATTTTTATTTCATTTCAAACATTTATTTTTTCAAAATGTATCTAAATAGTAAAGTTCACAATTGGGTACCTTCTTGTGTTTTCCATTTTGAAAGTATTCTACCATAACAAACCTTCTTCTTTTGAATCAAAGTGGAAACCAGAGTGGTATATCTATGGGCTAACCTCAATACAACATGGTGGGTTCAATGTTTTTCGTACTAATTTTAATACGTTATAGCAACAGTTTTACATATTGGATTTCATTCAAACTACTCTCTAAACCTTCCCGGCACTAATAAGAACAAACTGCGCTATTTTCAGCTACACCGGTCAAGTAATTTTCGAGAAAATCGAGGACAGAGAGACAAACATTCATTTTTACATATAGAGAAGAGAAGAAGAGATTTACAGGCTGATAATAAGAAATTACCGTGAAGCAAGTCAAACACCCGCTTTGAAATATCGAATGTACAGAAGACAACAAATAGTAGACAAAAAAAGGGCGCTGCGATCATATAAAATGTTTTAAATGCTATCACCAAGATGGTTCACAGGAAAATGATTGTTATTTTCAAATTTCTGAAATATATGTATCGAAATAGCCGTGTATTAAATGTTAGATAAATTCAAATAATAAAATGTTAAATTAAACTCGTTCAAGTAAATACAACAATCAGATGGTGATAGTAATAAGGCCAAAGTGCCGCAGTACTAGTTAAACAGTAAAATGAGGGGTATTGCTATAAGCCTCAGCTAGTTAGAGGATTACGAAAGAATCCGTAAAATCAAAAAAAAGTGAGTAGTTTTGTGTGTATGTTTTTTTTAATGTGATACCACACAAGAATCCCAGCTGCTCCCGACCGCCTGAGCCAGTGAGACTATGGCATCCCCAATTGGGCTATGTTGTGAGGCTGAATATATTGAAGAGGGGAAGGAGATGGGGTAGAGGAAGGTGGAGAAGTAGCTGGATATTCAGATCTGATCACCAAACACGGCTAAAGCCATTTTAAGCAACTTTTCGATTCTGAATTGTTGTATTTCACCAGGGTGATGCTGACAGTATCTACCACTTGCAAATATACTACATATTATTTTCAATTAATAAATTGTGATAATTTTCATGTGCACGCCGGGATTTGCACCTGCGACCTCTGGATTCATAGCCAAGGGTCTTAACCACTCAACCACGTAATGACATTAATTACATTTTGTAGTTCCAAAGTAATAATTATAACACTTTTGTAATCTTACAACAAAATAATGAACTCCTGTGAAAAATATAATGGCTTTAAAAATACATATTCAAATAGATCAACAAACTCCGATTCAAAATTTAAAAAAAAATGGTACATGACAAGATAGACCATACAACGCCGTCTTGGCACATTCCCCTTCGTTCACATTCATACATCGTTTTATATACTCGTATATAACTCTTATTATTTGTAATTATACGTAGGATTTTTAAATCGTTATTTTAAAGTGAATAAAAAATCATCTCATCGAAAAACCCCGCTTTGTTGATACCATTGTACTGGAACATCTGACGTCACGTGGGCATTCTGTTTTTGGATTAGTAAGGACATTTTTATTTATCGATTTTAAATATGTATATTTTTAGTTTTGGTGAAATTTAAACTTGATTTGGATAACTTTAAACTATTTAATTGTTGTTCAATATAAAAAAACTATTATTAATGAAAAAAATTAGAGTATTCGTGAGAAAACCTATTATTAATACGGATATTATGATAATGTTAATGCTCAATACTATTATTATTCTTTGATTTAAAGTTTCAAAAAGGTATATAATTTTCTAAATTATGTTTAGTTATGATTTACTATGAATAGAATATAAAATTATGTACGGTAGAGCTCATCATTATTTTGACATTTGACATTCTAACCTCAAAACCGATCGGTCATATATTCGGAGCGTTTTGGTGGGCTATAAAACTATAAAAAATAAATTAAGAAAATAAAAACGAAATATACTGATAATTAAGTTTGAACGTAATTTTTGATAAAAAAAACATAATCAACAAATTTAACTGGAGTTCCTTATTATAAAAATAGTAAAACGAGTCCCTATGATGAGTGAGTAATGTGTAATTATTGCTGTTTCAGTATTCAATTGCGTATTTAAATGGAATTACTGAGTAAATCTTATTTTTTAAATTACTTAAGCGTAAACGAAACATAATACGCACTGACAGATGGCGAAAATTTTAATATTTTAAAAGCAAAAAAAAAAAACAATGTTAGCGCGTAATGCTTTAAATATTTAAATGAATTATTCTTTAGCGGGTATACACACGGAATATGAAATAGAATATTTTTTTTATAGGATTTAAAGCTGATGTTCTCCAAAAAACTTATAAATATAGAATATATTATTGTAAAACTAACATATTTTTATAAATTTCTAGGAGGACTTGAGCTTTAAATCTGAAATAAAAATTTATTCGATTTCATTTTCCGTGCACACTGTACACCACCACCCGCATTAAGTGCCAAAATGCTACTTTATATGAAAGAATATACATATAATCCATTCCTATATACATACGGACTCCTCACAGGAATGCTCGATTTCAGCACCTTAGAAGCTCGCCGAAAAATATTTTTAGTTAAACATTTCTTTAAGTTAATCTCTGGAAGCATATGTAATCCATCTATGTTGAAAGAGGTATACTTATAAGTACACTCGTGGGAGATCCCACGCACTATTTTAAGCGAGAAATTCTGTTTACCAGAACATGCCAATCAGCAGAGCGACTCAACTGCTCAACGATGCTGCATTGACCGTTGACATTTTTAATATCATTTACAGTAATTTTGGGACTATCTCTTAACCCATGTTACAAAAGAGTTATAAAATTGCCCCCCATCACTTTTTATTGTTTACCTATCAACCTTTCACTTCTTGCAGGTTTGATAGTTCTTAAAATCATTAACCCTTACCACTCGATTATTTTTTTAATATTTGTTGTCAGCCAAATCTAATTTAAATAATGTCAAAATATTAATTTATTGATAGGCAGTAACAAAAAGGTTATTTTATAGTAAAACAAAATTGGAAAACAGCCAAAATCTTATTAAAACGTGAATTTAACAACGTCACGTGTCAAATTTTGTGGGCGAAAATACACCGGGCGCGAACGTCTTATCTTGTCGGCCGCCAGCCGACAACTGAGTTGTAGCCTCTAAATAGTGATGTCGGCTGGCACCCGACAAAGGAGTGGTAAGTGTTAATAAACAGATGATTTCTTATTGTACTAATCGTCATTTTTAATACTTCGACCCCTTGGTATAACAAGATTCCATCTGACACGGCAATGTTATGAAATAATGAGTCTTAAAGTTACCCTCTATAGAGCACATTATCGCTTGACAGTGCTGTGTCACATGGAACCTTGTTATTCCAAGAGGTCGACTTGTCTATGATTATTTTTTTCAATTTCTCATCTATCAATCTCTGTAATATATTAGCGTACAACCGTTTTGAATATAAAAAAACTAACATGTGTTTTTTTTCAAAAATATTTGATTTACCGCCATTTGTGAGCAATTGGATAACAACAAATTAAACACAAAAAATACAAACAACTTTTTTTTTCTAAATATTTTTCCTATCCTACTTATCATTTGAAGGTCTTCGCTAATCAATAGGAAGCATTTATTTTATTATTTTAATTCCCGTACAAAATACCGCTGACGTAGCTCCCAAATAAAACTGTTTATTTTAGCGATAGCAGAGTGACCTTAACTTACATCGCCGAAACCAAATAAAAAATATCCGAATCAAGCATTCCCAAATTATTGGAATCTCTATCTCATTTTTATGATTTCTTGGCCAACAGTTTGTCAGTCAGTCAATGTCAGTCGGAGACATTTAAAACGTCAATCTGAACGAACCAGAAAGCAGGAAATAAGATTTATTTATTAAAAATTGGCCTCACAATGTCATCACAGCCCAATTTACATGGGCATTGGTTTGTTTACTGGTTTCGTTGATTTGAACTGCAGCGATAAAAGGCAGGGCGGTGATTAGGGGGTTCAATCAGAAATTCACGAGAAAATATTATATTTCATAAAAAATGCACTTACTGTTGTTGTCCTTCGGCGAATCGTCATATACAGCGGCAGTCACATAATTTAAATAAAGTGGGAGGGATAGAGTACTGTAATAACAAGCGAATTGAAACAATACGGCGTTTGTTGAAACTTTTTTAACTTATAAATGTAACATCTAAAAAGGATCTTAAACAAACAAAAAAATTAATCATTGAAGAAGATAATATTAACATAACCTAAATGAAAGATGAAACCGGACAAAAGGACAGAAACTAAAAATATTTCAGTCGCACCTGGGACTCGAACCCAGGTCCTCTGCCTATCCGGGGCAACGCGGTTTTTAAAAATTATTTTAACTATGAAAACTTACTTTAGAAAAAAAAAAACGAAATATACTGGTATTTAAGTTTGATCGTAACTGGACTGAAGATCGTTATTCGGTAAATATAGCGGTAAGAAATAATGATTCCATCATTTTGGATAACTCTGTGTGTTAGAGTTATAGAGTTATAAAATAAATACAAACAATCTTCAAAATCACGGGTGAAGCCGCGTAGTATAACTGATATTTTTATTTGATATCTAGATTTGCATTGTAAACGTGCCATTAACAACGGGCTCCATGTCGAATAAAATGTGATCCCAAAAAGTCTTTTGAACGATTACAAGACTCTTGTACGTGGCAGAAAAAATGATAACAATGAACGACGTTGGATAATGATTGCAAGTCACGTCAGGTGAGTTACTCCTCCAGGTGACTCATTTAAAATTCATTGAAGAAAAATACGATTTTATTGAGAAAAAATAGATAAAAAGACCTAAAAGAATTACGAAAAATTGAAAATAAAAATTGTTTTTCTAATTTATAAAACAACTAGCTGACGTGCACCTGGCCTTTTTTGGATTAAAGTTATGAAATTGTGAATTCTTGCTTGACGTATGAGTGCCACAATTGATTTGACAGCGAAAGTAATGCCTTGTGACGACTATTACTATCTCTAAACAAAGAACAAAAAATTAAAATATTATTTCTTTCCAAATAATATTTTTTTTGAAAATTTATCTAAATAATAAAGTTCTTAAGTAGGTACCCTAGGTCTGTAGTATTTGTATTGATAAGTACCTAAAGAGATTGAATGAATTCCCTTCACGACTATGAAATAGTTTTTCCAAATGTAAACAATTCTATTGGGTATATTATAGAAAAGTGAATTATTGTCTAAAATACATATATTTAGTCACGTCATATGCTAATACGACTATATACATCACAGATATATAAATGATACATAGAGATGCCCTAATACGCAACGGAAAGAAACCAAAATAAGAGTGGTGGGGGGCGAGCTAGGCGTGCCGCCAATTTAATTAAAATTCAGTAAAAAGGTTCGGCTTGTTTTTACAAAAACCGAACATTAAAAAAATATTAAATAAATAATTATTAATCAGAAATTCGTAAAAAGTACCCCTCCCTCGTCAGGAATATATTAAAACTAAACTACGATATAAAATAATGATAGACATACATTAATATTTAGGTGTTGGGATGGGAGCCGACCAAAGGGCAAGGGGGTAAGTAGGGGGTTTTTATGAAGGAACAAAGCGATTCACTAAAAAAATGACTAAAAGAGGACTATACGATAAATTCACACGGTTATTCAATATAGTATAATTAATATTTAGAGATTTTCTAATTTCTAGTGTTTCTAAATTATCTGTTTTTTTGCCTTTATTATTACGGTAAAGAATTTGAACTGTAACGATCGTATTTAAAAAAAAATATATATTTTTAATAAAGAATGCAGGACAGCGACGCCAGGAGGCGCCGTGTCGATCCGATGGGTCCCCGACCCGATTAGGACAAGGGGAAGAAGATGTATGGCATAAAAATATAAATAGACATAATACTACATGTGTATATTTTTAACTAAACGATTTTGTAATATACCCTCCATTACAGTAGTGAGCGGTCTTAAATATAAGATTGGTATCAGCAAGTGCTCCTAGCACATAAAACACATGTTGAAATTTTTTGAAATAAATTAAATAAAAGCCCTTTAGTAGCAATAACCAGTCGCTCCCTGGGTAGATAAGATTATCTCCACATTTAAGCACCTCTAACCATAGTTGACACAGGAAGAGGGAGAAATGTTCCCTGGCACTGCATATACGAGTACATGTATATGATTTTCTAGATAGGTAGAATCATTTTAAAGAGATTCTTGTTTGTGTAGTGGTGTGCATGGGAAATAATTCCGAAGTTGCCTCTAAAATCTTGAAAAAATCGATTTATTTAATGGCCTATAATTCATAATTTATAATGAAAATAAATAAAATACTTCTAATCCGTACTAGATATTTACTATACCTTTAATTGAAAAAAATGTCATTCAAATTGGGTTGGTATTTTGGCCTCAAATCCAAAATTAGGTTTTGTATGAAGAAGGTTGCGCGGACGTTCCTCTTAATAGTAATTTTGCCGAATGAATTCCACATGAAATATTTAATGAATGGTTGCCTTTCCTTCGCTATGCGCCAAACAATGGCATAATATATTCGGTTGAATGCTAATTTAAATTCTGAACGTACTTATTACAGTAAAACTTTGTATTTTGGGCAATGTTAGAATATGGTTGGATTTACACAACGTAACGTTAAGGGGGAAGACTCAAATGAGGCGCTAAACGTCACTTCGCAGTATGCTAACGTAAGCAATACAACACATAATTTATCTGAAAATTCTTAACAGAAAGTTACGATAGTGTCTAAGGTTTTCAGTGACGTAAATTGTTAAACTGTAATCTTTTACATTATATAAGAAATACCTACTGCAATTTTAAGTAAAACGCCCGACAGTGCCTTCGCCGTTTTGTTAACTGCACCCATTATGTTTTAATAAAATCCTTTCACAATCTCAGAGCAAATAAGATTAAGAACCGAGAGCGTTTATTAAAAATAATTCAGTAAATCTAGATTTTAAGTGTAATTCACTCAAAGTTTCCGTAATGTAATACGCGCTCACAGATGGCGCTGTTCAAATAGCGTAATATGAAATGAAATAAATTGTTGTTGCAGGTTTAAAGCTCAAGTCCTTCAAGAAACTTATAAAAAATTAATATATTTTTGTAAAACTAACATATCTAATATTTTTATAAGTTTCTTGAAGAACTTGAGTTTACTCTCAATTACCTTAGTGAGCGGGCTTAAATATAAAATTGCCATCAGCAAGTGCCGCTAAAACATAAAATACTGTTTACAAATCTTTGAAAAAAAAATAATAAAAGCCCTACAGTAGTAATAGGCATCCCGCTCACTGGGTAGAGAAGATTGTCTCCACATTTATGCACCTCTAACAGCAGTTGACACAGGAAGAGGGAGAAATGTTCCCTGGCAGTGTACAAAAAAAAATACAATACGATATATAGAACTTGAGCTTTAAATCATCAATAACAGTTTATTCCATCTCATATTCCGTGTGCATACCCGCCAACAAACAATTCATCGCAATATTTAAAAGCATTAACTGCCATAATGTTACTTTATATGAGAGAATATACATATTATCCTTTCCTATATATATCCTGACTCCTCGCAGGAATGCTGGATTTCAATACCTTAGAAGCCCGCCGATAAATATTTTTAGTTCAACATTTCTTTAAGCTAATCTCTGGAAGCGTATGTAATTAACCTATGCTGAAAGAGGTAAACGCATACGTTTCCAATAAGTACATTCGTGGGAGATCCCACGCACTATTTTATGCTCCGAAAGCGAGAACTTCCGTTTACCAGAACAGAAATTATTTAAAAGCATTAAGTGCTAAAATGCTCCTTTATATGAGAGAATATATATATTATCCATTCCTATATATATCCTGACTCCTTACAGGAATGCTGGATTTCAATACCTTAGAAGCCCGCCGATAAATATTTTTAGTTCAACATTTCTTTAAGCTAATCTCTGGAAGCGTATGTAATTAACCTATGCTGAAAGAGGTAAACGCATACGTTTCCAATAAGTACATTCGTGGGAGATCCCACGCACTATTTTATGCTCCGAAAGCGAGAACTTCCGTTTACCAGAACAGAAATTATTTAAAAGCATTTAGTGCTAAAATGCTCCTTTATATGAGAGAATATATATATTATCCATTCCTATATATATCCTGACTCCTTACAGGAATGCTGGATTTCAATACCTTAGAAGCCCGCCGAAAAATATTTTTAGTTCAACATTTCTTTAAGTTAATCTCTGGAAGTATGTAATCCACCTATGTGCTGAAAGAGGTAAACGTATACGTTTCCAATAAGTACACTCGTGGGAGATCCCACGCACTCTTTTATGCTCCGAAAGTGAGAACTTCTGTTTACCAGAACAGAAAATATTTAAAGCATTAAGTGCTAAAATGTTCCTTTATATGAGAGAATATACATATTATCTATGCCTATATACATCCCGACTCTTCACAGGAATGCTCGATTTCAAGTCATTCAAGAAACTTACAAATTAGAATGTATTATTGTAAAACTAACATTTAAAATTTACAGTATCTTTATAAGTTTCTTCAAGGACTTGAGCATTAAACTTACAAATACAATTTCATATTCCGTTTCCACACCCGTCAAGAAACAATTCATATCAACGTAAGCGTTTTTTTAATATTTAAATTAGCCCCATCTGTGAGCGCGTAACATGTTTCGTTTACCCTTAAAATATTGAATTTAAAAAACTTTGATACCCACGGAGGAAAGAAAACAAAATCGTAAATTTGGAATGGTAATCAAATTTTTTAATTGCACAAAGACAAACTTTTTCTATTCTTCTTTCGGTAGTGCAATGACCCTAAAGTTTCAAATACCATTTCGTTTTGATTATAATGTCCGACGTTGTTAAGTATCGTGTCATTATATTTCCTTATTTATTGACTTAATTAACGTAGGCACTCATTAGTACTTTTATATCATTGATCGTGAACAACTTTTCTCAAAATTATCCGAGTATTCCAGTTTAAATAAGCTTAATTTTCCGACTTTATTCCACCGACGTGAAAATGTATAAAATATTTGCTAAATAATTGACTAGAAAGAAAACACAATTTACAAAATTTGAAAAATTGGTAACTTGATTCATTTATAAACCAACGCGAAGTTTGCATCTCATTAATCTAAGTTCAGACTTACCTCAAATTCCAGTTGAACCTAATTAACGGCAATGAACTAACGCCGCAACGACTCCCCGCAATTTGTCCATTGCGGAAACAATCGGCTTCGCGGACAAAAAGCCCAACTGAGAGAATTATATGAATACATTAGACACACCGACTGGTCCGTCTGCCGGTTCGCGAGACAATACAAAAACATTGTCACCATGGCTGTGAGAATCGATATTCTAAATACCTGCCATTGTCAACTTGACATTCAATTTGTAAACAACCCAACGCTACGGAGATGAGCCGTTGATACGAGGAAACAACATAAACAACTGTTCCGCCTGGATACTGACGTCAACAACGTGTCCAAGATCGATACAAACAAATCATCCTTACTTGGACTATTAAAAATACTTTGACATCTTTCAAAAACACTCTACTTTAACACCAATTCGACTTGCACGGCTTTCTCGCAGGGGTGTTCCAGTACACTGAGCAGTCCAACTCGTGGCTTCGGTCATATACTGGCTTCTGGAGGGGTTTATTGTGGAAAACTTGGACGGTTGCCGTGGCGACCGGCCGCGGGCGGCGCGCTTTTCGAACTTCAAAGTTATAAATCTGAAAATGGTGTAAGGCGGCCATTGGCTCAAGGTTGGCTCCCGCCCAGGGTTTATCGGGAAATAAATCGGGTGACAAATGACCACCAATCCCCGAGAAATGCGATTAATTTTGGCGATAACCGCGAACGCAAGGCTTAAGCTTCTTATTTTGATTTGTTCCATTTCTTTGAACATTCCATTTTCTATCGTATTTTTTGCTCTTAAGTGCTCCATATTTCAGAGATAGAGAACTCCCATATAATATTACGAACAAAATGGTTTACATCATTCGGAAATGTCAAGTAATAAGGAACTCCAGTCCAATTTTTTTATCAATAATGACGTTCAAACTTCAATACCAGTATATTTCGTATTTTTCTTAAAAGTTAGTTTTCATTGTTAAAATAATTTTCAAGTTTCAATTTTTCAAAGACCGCCAAAACGATCCAAATCTATGGCCGGTCGGTTTTGATCAGTTTTGAAGTTAGAATGTCAAATGTCAAAACAAGGATGAGCTTTACCGTACATAATATTATATTCTATTCATGGTAAACCATAACTGAAAATAAGTAATAAAAGTATATACCTTTTTAGAAACTTTAACTCAAAGAATAATAATAGTATTGACAATAAACATTATCATAATATCCGTATTACGTAAACAATTATGAAGCTTAGTCACCCAAATTAACATTGCCAAAAAATTTTGCCAAAACTAAAAAAAATACGTATTTAAAATACAAAACAAAATCGAAAAATATAATTTTTCATACTAATCCAAAAACAGAATGCTCACGTGACGTCATATGTTCCAAATGAAATGATACCAACATAACGAGGTGTTTTGATGAGCTGATTCGGAGCGTTTTGATGGGCTTTGAAAAAAATTGAAACTTTGAAAATTATTTTAACAATGAAAACTAACTTTAGAAAAAAAAAACGAGATACGAGTATACCGGTATTTACGTTTGAACCTCATTGATGTAAAAAAAAACTAAAAAAAATGGACTGGAGTTCCTTATTGCGCTGGCTGACAGAAGAATTATTTCAGACCTAGTTGTATTATATAGTCATCTTGTCCTTTGTACCTTTATCCCACTCCCTATTATATTCCCCTCTACCCTCCCCTCCCTCGACTGACATAGTTTAAGCTAACTGATGTAAAAATGTATATTGTCAAACTTTAATCATAGTATTTATCATCAGCAGTAGATAATTTAAAATTGGCAAGATTTATTGTTTTTATTATTATGTATGTAAATTGTGACATCAACCGTCAAATCACATCAACCTTACATTATTTGTGAATCTAAACATTTTACATACGGTCATAGATAGTTTTGTCACACATTCGTCTCAGAGATCTCATTTCTAGAGCATTCAGTCTACTTTTATCCTTCCTCTGTCAGTTTCGTTGGTATCAGCACTCCGTTGTGAACTACTACCTTCGGTTCTTTCGGTTCATTGAAAATGGTTTACCATCACTGCTCCATATTATTATATTCGTAATTTGTGCTAATGTTCAAGTTCTCTTTGGCCTTTGACTCGTGCCTGTGTTTTTTACGTTTTTCTTTTTGCATTGACTGAAAAATTAATCAGGTTTATAATTCTCATGGCGCGTGTTCAACTAATTAGTATATTTATTTACCTAGTCACAGAGGCGCGCATTCCACATGGCACACAGGCAGTGCTACCGTACCTTACATACATAAAAATATAAATAATATTAAAATAAATAATCATATAAAATATAAGAATACATAAAACACATGAAATACATTAACTAACTAACTAACTAACTAACCATCACGCCGTTTCCCCGCAGAGGTAGGCAGAGAGGACGGACCGCCAAACAACTCGATATTGGCATACACTTCTTGCTTCATTCACTTTCATACAACGTCCCATACATTCTCTTCTGTTATTCCGACTTCTGACATGGCCCGACTCAATTTGATTCACTTGATCGTGCCATGTCTTCCTCGGTCGTCCCCGGCTTCTTCTTCATTCACATTTGCGTCATATATTCTCCTTACACTCCTTCTTCGTTCATTCGCTCTACATGCCCAAACAATCTAAGCGTCCCTTTCTTAATCTTGCTCACATACATAAAATACCTAAAATACATAAAATACGTAAAATACATAAAATACATAAAATACATAAAATACATAAAGTACATAAAATACATAAAATACATAAAATACATAAAATACATAAAATACATAAAATACATAAAATACATAAAATACATAAAATACATAAAATACATAAAATACATAAAATACGTAAAATACGTAAATACATAAATACATAAAAACATAAAAATACATAAATAAGAAGTAAAATACATAAATACATAAAATACATAAAATACATAAAATACATAAAATTCATAAATCACAAAAAATACATACTCGTAAAATACATAAAATACATAAAACACATAAAATACATAAAATACATAAAATACATAAAATACATAAAATACATAAAATACATAAAATACATAAAATACATAAAATACATAAAATACATAAAATACATAAAATACATAAAATACATAAAATTCATAAATCACAAAAAATACATACTCGTAAAATACATAAAATACATAAAACACATAAAATACATAAAATACATAAAATACATAAAATACATAAAATACATAAAATACATAAAATACATAAAATACATAAAATACATAAAATACATAAAATACATAAAATACATAAAATACATAAAATACATAAAATAGTATAATACATATAATACATACAATACATAAAATACATAAAATATATAAAATACACAAAATACATCAAATACGAAAAGTAATGCGTGGTCTTGTGATCAAGTGCACACTCTGCGTATGTCACTATTTACCATATTCACATATGTTAGATGAGCGTTACTTTCTTCAAATGATAATATAATTGGGTCATCAGCATATACGAGTATGCGAGACCTACAGTATGGAATAGATTACATCATGTCAGCTGTGTATATGGCAAAAAGCAATGGTCCAAGTATCGATTTCTGCGGTACCCCTATCTCATTATCATTATCTTAACATCGGAAGAATATTTTAAAGCCCCATTGATATCCATAACCGTGAGTTGAGTTCTATCGCTGAAATAATCTTATTCCTTCATCATTAAGACCAAAGTAACGCAACTTTGCAATAAGCAATAGAACGGTCAGTAAGTCAAATGCTTTAGAGTCCAGAAGAACTAGTATCGAGGCTCAGCCCGCACCAGTTGAGGCTAGAATATCTTGTGGCCTTTACGAATAAATATAATAATAATTTTTTATTATCTTCTTTTTTTTAATAACAAATAATGATATCCTCACTGGGATTTAATTTACAAAATATTAAATTACATTATATAAAATTGATGTGCTTCATCAAGCATACAAGGCGAGGTGTTTTAAGTGCAGTTGAGTGGTTTCGGTGTTAGTCTGTATTTGGTTTTAATGTATTTTCCATTCATTTCAGATCTCCCTATGTAACGTATCCAGTGTTTTATTTGATTTTTAAATTTATTATGATTTTGTGATTTTTAAAGGATAGTTAGTGGGATTTTGTTGTAGAGTTTATTACCATAGTATAAGAAGTTTTTGTCCAAATGTTGTGTTTGTGGTTTCTTGTTGAATGTGTTTTTGACTCTGAGATCTGTGTGATTGTTGTTATTTCTTGTTTTTTAAATTTTATTTATCTATGCAAAGCAGTATTTTTTTAGAGTATAATTGTTTTATTGACATATGACGAGGTTATAATCCCGCATGTTTCGGTGTAGACTACCGTTTGGCCAAACGCAACTTTTTCGAGTATCTTGGATAATGCTGGTAATATGGTCTGAGATCACTAAAACTACAAGGTTTCTTTTTCAGAATTTATTTATTTATTCTTAAATTTAAAAAATAAAAACATTATCCACTCATCTTACTAGGACAGTCCTGTGTTGAGATGAGCGGCTTTACCATGTTAGTGAAACGATACATTATAATTTATTTTTTTATGAGCACCAAAGTTATTCAGGCTATAAACAACTATAAAATCTACACTAAATCTTTAAGTTGAGCCGTACATTTATAGATTACAACAATAATAATTTCCAATAAAAAACACATAAATTTGTTGTAGACCACTTTTATTTTATCAAAACTCTACCGGTTTCGGAAGCACCCTTCCTTCATCAGGAGAATATTAAAACTGAGTTTTAATATTCTCCTGATGAAGGAAGGGTGCTTCCGAAACCGGTAGAGTTTTGATAAAATAAAAGTGGTCTACAACAAATTTATGTGTTTTTAATTGTAAATTATGGCGAGCCACAAAGTTAATGCTTTTTACAAATATGTAATAATAATTTCATTGTAACCCAAATAACTATCATAATCTGTGTTCCTATAAGTCACAATCATAGAGTGACCATATTTTTCTTAACAAGACGTAGTGAGTAAATAATAATAGGTAAATAATAATAAGTAAATACGTGAATAAAAATAATTTTATAATATTAGTTATGAAGCTGAGTGCAAACGGAAGAATTAATCTAACCATTGTGATACTTATGTTGTCACAACCGATAGTGTTTGATTTAATATTATGAATGTGTTTTGTTATTATAGCTTTCTCAAATGTTTGAAGTGGGAATAGGTTTTTTTTATTATAATGATTGAGTAAATTTGGACAGTGTTCTAGATGTTGATTATGGAAAAAGAAATTATTATTAAAGGCATCCGGATCATTCAAATCTGATGGTATACCTCCTCCTAGATTTTCTTTCAAACATACAATTATTTCAAGAAACCAATCTTCACTTTTTGTAAAGCCGAACGCGTTCCATCGACCGCTCTACTATAACATGTCAAAAGCATGAACTAAGTATGCAAAATGACGCAAATGTTATATTCTAACGTTGACTGTATTCTACACAAAAAGTGTATATGTGTGCGCAATGCGCATTCAAGGGAGGACTTATTTGTGTTAGTGACGAAAAAGGCCGTGCCTTTTGATACAAATCACAAATGTAACATACAGTGCCATCTGTTTTTTTACTTTAATTACGAAATAATGTTCATTTTATGTTAGCTTCTTTCATGCGGTCGAAAAAAATACGGACATTTTGTACATCTAATATGATAACATGAAACGATTATTTGGATATTTGGTGTGGCAGGTAATCCCAACCAAGATTGTCTAAAGACAGCACCTTTTTAATATTAAATAATTCGCTATTTTTCCTACTGCCTACCCTGATTTAAAACTCCATGCACGCCACTACCTGGTCGTGTCCGCTGTAATCGTTGCTATAATAATATCTCCTAGAATAATCAGACATGCTCCTGAGAAAATTTCAAGACGTGTAGAAAATTGACCTTCTAACTTTGAGGCAGAAAGGTAAGATCCTTGGTCTGAGGTCCACAAATTAAGGTTCTAATTGTTATTTATTTGTTTGTACGCCTTTCTGTGCTTTTACGTGGATTTTTAGAACAGAACATAATGAACGTAATTAAACCGTAAATCATTGTTAAACTATATTTTTAAAAAGTTTCACAGTAACATTAAATAGAAAACTAACACAAATCATTAAAACTACATTATCCACGGTACAATAATTAATTGTAGGATTGATCAAAGTGCTGGTATAGATGACGCTTTATTTTATAAATGGATTCAGCAAATATATCAACAATACCTCCAAACTTGTTGTCCAGATCATGCATCCTATTGGTTAGCGAGTGTGACTGAAAGTGTTATATTTTGTCTAGTGTTCCTCGTCGGTACATGTAATTTAATTATGGCAACGTTGGCAGGCCTGTCAATTAGGTGGTTAATGACTCTATATAATACAACTAGGTCTGAAATAATTCTCCTGTCAGACAGCGTATTTTTTATTTTTTTATTGTTTAAACGCCCGGAGGGTTTTTACATAAAAATACATCATTTTTAAATCATATAAAATGAAAATAAGAAATACGCACAAAAGTTAATTACACTTGAAATAAGAAATATTTAAAAAAAAAACTGCACCAAAGCCAAAAATTCGCTGGAATATAAAGGAACAGAAAAAATAAATAATACAATATCCACAAAGTCATTATTAACATTAATAACAAATAAGTAAATAATGTAAAAAGTTGTAGTTAACAATGATTTATTTTAGGTAGAAATTATTCGTTCATACTTTGATATAGCACTCTGGTTAGCCACAGATTACATATTTAAAAGAAGAAGGTATTTGTGGGTAGAATATTTTCATAATGGAAAACACAAGTAGATACCTACTTAAGAACTTTATTATTTCGATATATTTTGAAAAAATAAATGTTTGGAATCAAACAAAATTTTCAAATGAATGTTTCTTCATTTAGAGATAGTTTTAGTTGTAACAGGGCATTACTTTCGCTGTCAAATCCATTATAGAAGTCGCTAAAAACCTAGTTCGCCTTAGTACATCTCCTAGTGAGGAGGACGATGAAAAAAATTCTATAATATGTACGACCCCAACACTTGAATTTCCATCATAGAATTGAAAAAAAAAATCCCAATGGTCAATATTGAAAAGCCCTACACAGTAGCAATAGGCATCCCGCTCACTGGGTAGAGAAGATTATCTCCATATGTATGCACCTCTAACCACAGTTGACATAGGAAGAGGGAGAAATGTTCCCTGACACTGTACACAATTTTTTTACAATACGATATATGGCTACTTTTGCCAGATTTTTTCACACTCGTAGTTAAGATCAGAACCAAAGCAGGCGTTTGCCTCTATAGCCGAGCTAACGTCAGCTGTGTGCAACTGTTGAATCTCCAGATTCGACGTAATGTGGGTGTGCGTTAATATTGCCAGTACGGCAAGATACCGCTCACCAAGCATAATCGAATCAAACACATCCGAGTTATTCAAACATTTGAGCGAAACTATTGATGATCTCTTGCCCCGCTACCCTTCGGCCGAGTTTGTTGTTCCGGGGGACTTCAATGTTCTCAGGATCAACAGACTCGGCTGGCGACAGGCTGGATCCTTTTCCCTTTGCCACGGATTAGGGCAACTGATTCAGGAGCCTACGAGGCTTCCTGATGTATGATGTATTTTTCACTTGTTTATATTTCCTTATTTTGTCTTATTATCTTTAAAGATGTCTGCAACCTTGAGGGGAACATATTAAATATATGACTTGTACTATATCTTTCATTATTTAGAAGGGTAAATATTTTCTCTTTTTTTGTTACAAACAAACCTTGTATGCAAGGACACTTGAAGGTCTAGACTCGATTATAAGTAAATGCAGCTTAGTTTTTATCAAAAAGTTGAGTCATCTCGTGTACGGCGATGGGAGGTAAAACAATCTGGTTCTTTGAACCGCCGTGGAAAAGGGTGCGTATCCTCGAATGATGAAAATGTATTTTTGCATGAATTTGATAAGGCCTTTTTAAATTTGGTTTCAATACATTTCTTTCTTATTTACATAATAACAGATTACAATGGTAATAAGACAACTCATGATATTTTTCATAGTCCTCCTCACTAGGGGTTCCTGTGCTGAGGTGAACTAGGTTCTATTAAAAAAGTGATTGTTTTAAGATTCTACGACGTTCTTTTTAAAATGCTGGATAACTCCAATTGTTTGATTTCTTTGAGCCAGGTTTGTTTTTAGTCTTTTTTTTCTGGTGTAAGTGAATTATATAGCTTAGTGGAGAGATAATTATAGTTTCTTTGTTCACTTAAATTTTGCAGACTTCGAATTTTGGATATATATTTCAAAGACCTAATCATCTATGATTAGGTCTAAAAGGAATCGAAATGATAATCTAGTCTCCTTTAATGGAAGCAATCTTCCCAATAAGCCCTCCATTGATATGCTTGGAGTAACCTTAAGTGACCAGCTCAGGTATGGGGGCTCCATCAAAGCCAGAGTAAAGCCTCTCAGAAGCTGGGCGTATTGTACAGAGCCCGCAGATACTTTAATAGTATACAACTGCTGACCCTGTACAAATCGCAAGTACGCCCCACTGTAGAATTTGGCAGCCACCTCTCGTCGGAAGTCCCAAAATATCTGAAAAAACCGTTGACTCTGTGCAGGGCGGTCCGTTTGATAGATTCGACTATCTTAACAAACGGATTCCAATCTTTGGAGCACAGACGTCAGGCAGGAATGCTGTCCTTGTTTTACCGGTATTTTAATGGAAGATGCTCTGAGAAACTAGCGTCATTGATCCCTTTGGCACCGGTGCATAGTCGGGAAACACGCCGAACGCGTGCCCAACATTTGTACACAGTCGACATTTGTCACATGAGAACGGGTCGCTTTTACGACTCGTTCCTATGTTCAACAGCTCGGCTGTGGAATGATCTGCCGGCCTATGTGTTTCCTCCATCCTACAACATGGGTATCTTCAAGACCCAAGTTCACTCCTTCCTATCCTTTAAAAGACCCTCCACACAGCATCCCCAAAGACGATATAGGCCATGAGGGAAATTATTTCCTTCAGGGTCTCCTGTGTGGAGTTACCGTAAAAAAATGTAATTCTGGTTAGCTGTCGTAAAAATTAGGTTTCTTTGATTTTTTGTTTAAAACATTCATAGCATAAATATTTTTTTAATGTTTAGGCATTGCAAAAGAATTGAAGATTTCTTTTGTTGGCGTTATTATGGGGGCTTTAAGGATGGTCTTTAAAAAACTTGATCAGCATCTTCAACAGTCATAGGAAAACTCTCAGTATCTAAACGCAATCCCACTAATAATTTCAGAGACCGAGCTTTTGCAATAGCAGGCCTAAGAGCTTGGAAAAAACTCCCTTTACTTTAGCGACAGAATGACAGCTCTATTGAATTCAGAGACTTTTTGAATTATCGTGGCCAGAATAACGACCGCATTGGTTCAGTGGTGTTTTTGATTACTCAGACTGAGAGATTAACTTATATATATTTTTACCATCTCATTAATTACCTACTTTAATACAATAAAAATTTCCGACGTGATTTTTCCCACGAACATGGTGCTATAAAATTCCTTTAATACCATTGTAATTATTACTAATAATCCCCTTCTATAGGCTCGTTTATTCAGTTGACCACACAATTAGCGGAATATGATAATAAAATGGCCATTTTTTTTAATATCCAATTTGCAATTCATA
Source organism: Halesus radiatus (assembly GCA_022606495.2). Classification (NCBI taxonomy): domain Eukaryota; kingdom Metazoa; phylum Arthropoda; class Insecta; order Trichoptera; family Limnephilidae; genus Halesus; species Halesus radiatus. The sequence continues at coordinate 157,104 of JAHDVE020005582.1, forward strand.
CGCAAATTTGAAAAACTACAAAGCTTACCTTTGGTCACAGATCAATGCACGCCACTGCATAATCCCATTAGATCCGGACAGTGAGTGTCTTGTAGGCACTAGAAGCGTGTCATGGGCGTGTCCTTATCAATAAAGTAAGCTCAATATTCGCTTACTTCTGCTGAAATTGATCAAACATTTTAAAATATCAAAATTCTTTCCAGAACAGATTATCATTTTCATCAGCCTATGAGTCGAAAGATCTGGCGACATCGATTTCCTTTCAAATCGGTTTAAATCACATGTCTTGGATCGATCTCTTCAGTGCTTGTAGGATTTCACATTTAAAAATTAAAAGATTACCCGTAGAGTCCGAAAAATATAATTGATTTTCCTTAATCGACACTCATGATGCCATACTCCACTGTTAAGAATTTCGAGACTCATTAACTCAAGCCAGGGCCTTGAAAATTTTGGTAGCAGTCTAAATAATTTTTGTCAAGTTTTATGATATTAAGCATCGAAGATTATTATTGAGATTGTCTAACATCACGGACTCCTTGTTCGGGTGTTGACTTGAATAATCTCTAAAATGTATATTTTTGTCATTGCTTCATTCATGTATTATATATGTGGTGTTATATTTCTGGGGGGTCTTGTTTATCTCATTTCGTGTGTTGTATTTTGTGTGATTGGATAATGGTCCGTCAATAAAAAATAAAACGAAATAGTTAATATTAATTTATTAATCTATATCTTTAAATAATATAATAAAATTACAAGTAATTATTCCTAGGTACATTTTGTTTAAATGGGTAAGAAAAGAGACAATACAGACAACAAACAATTCTACATAGAAATTCAGGTTTTTCTCCAATTATCAACAAATATTGCTTATTTTAATGGTTCGCCCCTTTTCATCGATGGGTAAAAATAAAAATTTCATCTTAATTAAATAATTCACTGTGGTATAGGCGTACCGCTGATAGCTCCGTTGTAACTTCTCCATCTTTTTCATAAACGTATTTGCGAGTAGCTAGCTACAAGGGATCAGGACTCTACCCACTGTCCAACATCCAAAAAGAGAGTACCGGGTTGAACAAGAAACTGCTAAAAAACTCTTTTTTTTTTTTTTAATCACAATCGTTCAAATTAGTGATGGGCATAGTTGAAACATTTGTTAATCGACATAATCGTTAAAAGATTTAAAAAATAACCCGAATTAAGAGGAAAGGCTGCGCGACCCGTTTCACACAAAACTTAATTTTGTATTGGAGGCCAAAATACCCACCGTTCGCGAAGCCGTTCCTCTTAAGCGTTCATGTTTTTCCATCCGAGCGATTTAAAAATAAAACAAATTATTAACGTATTATTGGGTTTCTACATGGAAATACTATTTAAGTAATTTATAAACAGGATGATTATAACTAGCAGTTATAATTGGTAGTGTATTCATAATATTGTTGTTTAAGAGTTACGGCTGCGCTGTCCGTTTCATACATAACTTAATTTTGGATATGAGGCCATAATACCCATCCAAACTGAATGTTTTTTTTTTTTTAAATTAAAGGTTTAGTAAATATCTAGTACGTATAAGAAGTATTTTATTTTATTTATTTTTTTAAATAATGAAGTATATGTCGTGAGAAAAAAATTATTTTCATAATTTTAGAGGCAACTTACAAATTTATTTGGGGGGTTTATCATATTTGCTTTGTAAAAACATTTGTACAAAACATTGAAAAAAAAAACGTCTATTTCGGGTCGATATTGTAAATTATGCACGGCAAATTTGTGTTCCAACGTGAATTGGTCGTTTTTAATTTAATTTAAAGTCCGCCGTAGTGTTTATTTTATTATTTTTTTTAAAATACGTATTTTACGTTTCATTATATTTTCAAAGCAGACGGGGTAAAACTTTTTTTTTAAATCACCTTTAGCCCCTAAATAATTGTTCAAGATGTCTCTAAAATCGGAAAAAATCGATTCCTTTAATGGCCTATATTCCATAATGCAAAATAAAAGCAAATAAAATACTTCTCATACGTACTAGATATTTACAGAACCTTTAATTAAAACAATATATAATTTGGTTTAGGTGAGCATTTTAGGGCAAAAACTTTATAATAACCTACCAAATTCCATAAAGGAAGCCTCAAGTCTTGGCACTTTCCGTAAAACATGTGCTATATACATAAAGAAAAATTTATGACATGTATTTATATTTGTACTAACTGTATTTCTTACCCCAATTTTTTTTTGAACTGGGGTAACTGTATTTCTTTCTTTTATTAACTGTATTCTTTCCGTTATAATTTTATGACTCTATTTATTTTATTATGTATCTTATATGTTTTTTATTACTAGATGTATGAAAATTTGCTTACATCTAAATAAAGCTACAAAAACAAAAACAAAACAAAAAAAAATTTTGACCTCGAATTTAAAATTAAGTTTTGTATGAAACAGGCCGCGCAGCCGTTCCTCTTAACATTGAGTTGCAAAGCATGGAACAAACAAACAAAAACATGTAGGTGCCTAGTTATAATACACAGAATCTGAAGCATTAAATTGCGACATTGGCCGCGAAGGTCAACTAATAATATTAAAAGTATGTAGTGCGACTTATTTCGGATGACCGAAAAAATCAACCAATTTTTCAAAACTGATATAAAGTCATTGAAAGTACGGATAAAAAAACTAGCCCGATAACCTAACCTAACCTACCATAATTAATTATTTATTAATTTTTTATTTAAAAAAAAGATTAATTAGGTTAGGTGAGATTAGATTATCGTGCTATTTTTTTTCGTGCTTTTAATGAAGTTATATCACTTTTAAAAAGTATGTCGATTCAAGGTCTATTCACATCTACCAGCACCGCGTAGTACAGTACGGTACAGTACAGAACAGACACGACAACATTAGTTGCCTACATTATCTATGAACACATTCATGTTATGGCGTACTTAGGCGTAACGTATCCGCACATGCGCGGGCCAGCACTAGCCGAGGTTGTCGGCATGAATATTTTAACGTGCTGGTGGTCGCTTGTGACGTCTGCGCCTGCGCAGTTAGTATGAACACATACTGTTAGCACCGCCATCTTCGTCAGTTGGCGTCATTACACGCAGATATTGCTAAAACCGAAAAGTCGGATAAATTGATTGAATTGGTCAGGGAATTTACCATAGGTTATAAAATAATTATAAATATGGGAATAGGATTATAAAACCTTTAAATATGTTGTGGCGGATGCTAACGGTCATTTTACAGCCGTACTCGCGTCAGTGCTGTGTCTGTACTGTACTGTAGATTTGAATAGACCTTGACGTGTTTGTGTTAATTTATCATGGAACACTTATTTCGTTACTGTTCTGAGACAGATAGCAGTAAAACGATTATTTTAAAATTATTTTTCAATTATGTCCATCGCTACTTCAAATAGGTTTGAAGTGTTATTTATTACTCATCTATATCGCATTTCTGGGGGACACTGGTTATTCTGTGCTCTCTTACAACCAGGGGTGCATTCGTTGTCGAGGGCGGTCGCAACGAGCACATCACTGGGCCGCGCTCCCTTGATCAAGGAAGCATATGCATAGGAAGGAGTTGTAGATGCGACTAGCTCGTCTCGTTTTATGTGTTCCACCCTCTTGGGCGCCGCGAGGCACTCGACTTTGAGGGAGGTGGCATTGACTCCGTACACCCGCTGGGTGTTGGAGTCGCAGGGCTTGCCGATGGTGACGCAGGATCTGCGCACGCCGGGCTGGTGGGCGAGTTGCACCTCTCCCGCGTTGTAGCACACATTGGGCACGCAGACGGGGATCACCTTGCCGGTGGGCAGGATCAGGATGTCGCCGGCGTTGCAGGGTCCCTGCTCGTACGTGGCGTAGCACTTCTCGTCCTCGGGATGGTAGATGTACGCTGCAAATGAGAAAGCGATGTAGACAATGTTGAAATTCGTTCAGGTCTTTTTTCATCGACCAACAATATTTAGACAGGGCATGTGGATCTACAATAATTGACTCACTAAAGGCACAGAAAGCAGTAATCAGAGTCATGACTAGGAAACATTTCAGGTATCCTAATACATTGCTCTTTAAAGATTTTAATGCTCTGGACGGCGACAAAGTTTCATAAAAAACGGTCATCACAAATGTACACAAAAATATAAAATATATTAGTAAAATAACACACCTATCAAACCAGAAACCGTAGCAGAAATGATTTAACAATCCCAGTGAATGCTACCACAATGTACCAAAAAACACACACCTATTTTGGACCAAAAATGTACAGTAAAACTCCCCCGAGGTTAAAAACTGTAAATATTACCAAATGGATTATTGACCTGGGAAGAACGGAGTCCGAGATCCTGTTAAAAGATATCACTTTCATATATCTTTTTAATAGCACATAATTTTCGTTTTTTTTCTCTCTTTCTTCTATATCTTCATTTTATTTTTTTCTAGTACAATTTCGGAACTCACAAAAAAGAGCTCAAAAACAAAACTAGATATTATGATACCAACCATATATTTAATTCCTTGTCTTGCTAGGAATTAATATCGACCAGGCAAACATAATGCAACTTCAACTTACATGTACCTCAATTGATGATAAATTACTATGTTTTGCAAATACAAATGTTCCCAATGTAAATAAAATAAATACATAAAAAATAGATAAAATAAATCTAAAAGATGACGCCCGAACCAAAAGAAATTGGTTCCCAAAAACATTTATCGAAAATAAAATGCATTAACTCGTAGTCAAAAGATTGCAAAAAACATTACTTGTTTCCTTTTGTAGGACTACATAGAGCAAATTTTACTCACAGCAAGTTCTCATCAACAGAATGGCTAATTTTATCGAGATCATTTTTCAAACGCAAATTTGAGACAGTTAGAAATATTTCAGATGGGGACAATCATGGACTTTATCATTGAAAATTTAATCAGCTATATAAATACTTAAATATATGACACATATATATATATACGTACATGTATGTATATATATATATGTGTCACAGAGCGTTTCGAACGAGCAATTTTATAAAACTAACAAAATAATGTTAAAGTGTTCAATAATTTCTTCAAGCCGTTGTTGTATGGGAGTGTATGGGGTCGTGACATGTGAATGCAATCATGTTACAACAGTAGTTTTACATGAAGTTGGGATCTTAAATTTCAACTTGTAACTTGTGACGCGTAATGATGCGTGCCTTTCCGGCTTCCTATGACATAACCAAATTACACCATGCAAGTTGGGGTTAACTTTGGGCTCTGCGCTATTTTGGAGCGAAGCGTGCTAGTCTTTTGAAGCGAGGCAACGGAATTTTATTTATTTATTTGTAAGAAACAAACAGCTTTTAATACAAATTTATATACAGAGGAAGTTTAACAAAAGGTAAGCCAACAGAGTTTCTTGTGCTAACAGCGGTTAAGTACAGATGTTTTATTAGAAAAACAAAATAAGAAAGAAGAGGAAGATAAGATCGGTACAGAAAATGCTCTCAATACATTTTATACTCGTGCATCAATTTGTGGTCGTACATATTACTTCGGTTCGATATTTTGAAAGGGAAGAATGGAAGGTGAAGAATGTCGATATTGTGAAATTGTGCATTGTATTGGGCACAAATACGGGGAATTGGAGAATTTATCCTAAGATTGGTCCTGCATGCAGGCAAATAAAAAATAATAAGGATAAATTCAATAGAGAGTTATGCTATTAAAGTACTCGTAGGTGGGCCGAAAATGTCGTGCCTATTTGAATGACACGCCAAATATAGTAGTGATATATCAATTCTTCTGTATGAAAGTTGCAAATTTTGAATTTATCTCACTGGATATTCTTGGAGTGACCCATCACCTGAGGCCCGTAACTGGCATCGGGGACATTTATTTGGAATAACTGTAAAAAATAAATAAGATCTTACGTATTCTCTTGCGGGCATTTAATCACTAAACAGCGATATATAAAATTGACTGTACGCTAGACTGGTTTTTTATTGACGTGATATTTCTGATTACTTATGGAAAGGTCAAATGCTTGTCGTCAAAACGTCCGAGAAAAGACAAATCACCCGAATCGACAACAATAATTACTAGCCATTTCCAGAGTATACGAGTATACGACCAAATTCAATAGACTGCCAGACAGCTAAACTGGCATTCTATTATTATTTCTAATTTTGAAACAGATAATTTACTTATTTATTATTATGTTATATACGCCCTACGTGGGCTTTTACTTATTTATTTTGTTACAATTTTCACACAGGTGTAAACACATCACAGTAGGTACATAGATAAAATAGATAGCCTTCATGAAATACAACAACTAAATATTTCATTTGTCTCACGAACAAATACAGGAATAACATTACCATAACAGTACCATTCCAAGTAATAATGGAGAATGCTAAGATGGGCGAACCGCGCGTCGGCAATATTGAAATGCGCATTGCGAAGTACGATAAATCAGCAAACGCCGATTCAGAATAATATGTATAAGTTTTATTATATGTAAATACACGTAGAATTTATAAATCGTTATTAAAAAGTGAATAAAAAATCATCTCATCAACACACCATTCTATATTGCATCGCATACGGAACATCTGACGTCACCGGCGTATTCTTTGGATTTGTATGAAAAAAAATATTTGTCGATTTTGTTTTGTATTTAACATATGTATTTTTTTAGGTTTTTGTAATTTAACCTTAATTTAGGTTTAAGCTTAATAATTTTTGTTCAATATGAAAACTGTTACTAACGAAAGAATAAAAAATATTCACGTGCAAACCAATTGTCAACACGGATATTATGATTATTTTTATGTTAAATACTATTATTATTATTTGAGTTAAAGTTTCTAAAAAGGTACATAAATTTATGACTTATGTTTAGTAACGGTTAATTATAAGTCTTCTTCTTTTTTTTCTTCTTCTTCATCTTCTATGGTATAAGAAGAAAGTCCCGGACGGGCGGTGTTTTGTATACAAATCTACAGTTTTATTCTGAGCTTGATGAAATTTCGCACACTTAACTTTCCAAACAAGAGAAAGGTCACTGTCTAGACGTGATTTCGTAAAACCGCCCCTTCCCACTTCCCCACCCCTTAAATCAGAATTTAGGAATGTCTTAATGTAATTTTGCACACTTGACTTTCAAAATAAGAGTAAAATTACTGGGAAAGGTTAGGGGTGCGGTTAGATGTGGGGGTAGGGGTGGGAGTAGGGGTAGGTGTAGGGTAGGGGTAGATATATGGATTGGGATAGATCAGGGGTAGGGATAGGGATATGGTAGGGTTAAAGATATGGATAGGTATAGGTTAGGGGTAGGGATAGGGATAGGGATAGAGTAAGAGTAATACATCACAACCAAAAAAAAACCTTCCTCCAAAGGATTTATTACCTCTGATAACGCCGGGTACTTTAGCTAGAAGAATATAAAATGATATACGGTGAAGCTCATCCTAGTTTTGACATTTGACATTCTAACCTCAAAATCGTCCGGCCATAGATTTGGAGAGTTTTGGCGGGTTTTGAAAAATTGAAAAAAAAAATACTATTTAAAATAAATAGGAGTTCCTTATTATATCACTACCAATTTGTACTATTCAATTTTTAAAATTTATTTAGTTTTCATTCCGGAATTAATCAATCGGAAATGAACTGATAACTCGGGCTCCAAATAAAACTCTAATATAAATGAAAGGACCGTGATTAATATTTTAACGTACTTGCTCTGCAGTCACAGCTCCAGACTCCGGGCTGGTCGCCAGGGTACAGGATCTCATTCTCCGGGCAGGCCAGCGGCATGTAGATAGGCTCTCTCCTCTGCAACCAAAACACATGTTTATTTTCAGCTGTACCATTCAAAGCCAGTTAAATTACATTAGACATGGGCGAGTTCGAATGGATTACTTAAATAAATAAATTCAATCTCGTGACACTCGATCTGATTTTCAATTTAACACTAATTCTTATTTCTTAATTCCTTAGCTTAGACCTTTCAACCCAAAGATTTTTTAATGCGCGGCATCATAATTACTGCCCGGATACTATAAGCGTCATCTCAAAGTCGCCGGAGATGTTGTGCAGTGTGCAGGACTCCATCTAACGTATAAAATCTCACGCCGCAATCTATAAAAACTCGTACGTTATCATTTATCACTTCAGTCCGCACTATTCCGTAGCGGCAAACCGCCTCTAGTCAGCCAGTCAGTAATTACGAGCAGCCCGTATTCACTTTCGCCGTCTGTATTCCCTAATTCAAGGAATTAAGAAATATACTCCATATTCAGTTGTGTCGTCGTAGTCACTAAGTCTCTGGTCTTCTATATCGAGTCTGTCCATACTCGGTCCGCAGGGAGCATGTAAGTTAAGTCACTGCGAGACTCTAGTCAGAAGTACCTAATTCATTTCTCAATAACCGCGGCGATTCCGTTCGGGTTAGTTCCAGGGCGGGAAAGCCCTCAATTTCGATAGTCGGGACAGAATTTACAAAGTAATCAGTACTCGGTAGGGTGCATCTTTGTTTGGCTCATAATATTGTCTTTAAAAATGAAACCATTATTTACTACATAGAGGTGTTTATGCATTATTCGTATTATTTATTATCTAGTTTACTAAGATTGTTATTTTCGTGTTTATTTTATTCGAAAAAAAAAAGTTTTGTTGTTTTGGAATTAATTAAATGATAAAATTCACAATGGGTGAATAAGACTGAATCGATTAACTTTTTTATGTGAGTAGGTAATGGGGAAGGAAATGGGAAAGACGAAGACGGAGGAACGTTCAAACAACGTTTCGATTCTGAATGATGGTCTTTCACAAGGAGCGATACTGAAAGTATCTACCACTCTGGAACGTGGCGCAAATATACTAAGTAATCAGCCGCTTAAAAAACAAGCATTTTAAACATAACAATATTTAGAAAATTATTCTTCAAACGATAGAATTTTGTGGTTCGACCTTCAGTTCAGTTTCAGTGTTGATAAATTGTGTTTATTGAAATAACGTAATACAGTCTCGCACAATACGGCATGTCTAAATACATATATATATATATTACATAATTATATTATTATTTGGTTTACATTACCTACTTCAGTAGGTGAAACCTGTTCTGGTGTAGGTAATTGGTAATTGGATGCACAAAAAGATATTTAAGTGTGGTGTTATGACAGATTAGGCATTGTTAAATTAAAATATTTAAAACGTAATATATTAAAATGGTAATGCTATAATTCAACGTAGAAACATTTTTTGTGTTCTATGTATAACGCATTTTAAGAAATTTTAAATTCCAAAAGATTTCTTGACTAGATTTTGAAATTTTTTTCTAAAAACAAAACGTAACAGAATAAATTTTGATATATTTTTTTATTTAATAGCAATAAAGAACTCCAGTGAAAAATATATATTAAAAATATGTATTAAAAATAAATATTAAAAATATATATTCATATAGATCAGAAAACGCCGATTCTGAACATATAACATTTATTATATGTAATTATACTTAAATTTTATAAATCGTCATATAAAAGTGAATAAAAAATCGTCTCATATTCATATAGCTGATTAAATTGTCAAGAATAAAGTCCAAATATGTCAAAAATATCTCTAACTGTCTCAATTTTGTGTTTGAAAAATGATCTCGATAAAGTTAGCCACTCTGTTGATGCAAACTTGCTGGGAGACAAATTTGCTCGATGTAGACCACCAAAATGTAACAGGCAATGCTTCTTGCGATCTTTTGACTACGAGATGATGCACTTTCTTTTTGATAAATGTTTTCGGGAACCAATTCCTTTTGTGTCGGGCGTCATTTTTAAGATTCACATGCCATGTCTAGATATTGTAGATCGTAGGTATACATTATTCGAAATGAGGAATATAATTAAGACTAGTGATAATTTGGACAATGACGGACCACTCTAATCAAGGGTGGACGATAAGTCAAAATATTCCAGGCATTACATAAGAGGCGGAGGCAAATTTTTTGGTTATTTTTAATTCTTGTCTTGATGAGTGATAAATAGATACTAATGCTAATGTGAAGTTCCACGTTTTTCATGCAATCAATGTCAATAATATGTCGTCCTTGTAACATGAAATATTCTGGATGGATAGAATATTAGTTGATTTTTTAGAACCCCTAAATTACAATCTCGAAAATTAAAGTGACAGTTTTTGCCGAGGCGTGTGTTGTACACATTTTTTTCTATACCGCCGTTAAGTGATTAAAATAACCCCAAGGGAGCTTTACACTTTGTTAAAGTTTGTAGCCCTTTTTAGATAGATGAGTTTTTATATTTTTCTTAAAGGTTTCGAAATTGCTTTCTGACCTCAAACCAAATGGAAGGTCATTCCAAGAATGTGAACCAGTACATTGGAAGCTCTGTCCTCAAATTTAGCAGCATTCGTACGAGTGGGTTCAACCGGAGTGTTCTACACATCGGATTTTGCCGATCTGAGTAAGATTGTCCCTCACGTAGAGATCAGTCAAACATGATGGTGCCAGCCCGTTCAGTGCCTTATAAGAAAAAAATAAAGTCAACTATTTCTGTGACTCTGTGCCAGGCAATGTGTAGGCAATTGCGTAGAAGAGGAGTGATGTGACAGTATTTGGTGGCACCGCATACTAGACGAGCAGCTCTGTTGAACACTCCTTGCAGTCTGTTCAAATGTACATTACGCAGATCAGCATACAAACTGTTGCAGGAGTCCAGTCTGAAGACTACAAGAGCATTATGAATATTCCTAATTTTAAAACTGCTTTTAGACAAAAAGTAATTATAAATATCTCTCCGCTAAATTATATAATTCACTTCCACCGGACATTATTCTTTTTTAGTATTCTTTATGTGATGATAAGGAAAACCTCGCTTTCGAAACATGTTGATATTTATTTATTAAAAAAGTGCTGTTTACAAGGTATTTTTATTAATATAATTACGAAAAAATATTTATTTTAGAACGCAGTTAGTGGGCCTATACTCTATGGCAGTTAATGGCGACACCAGTATAGATTTTTAAATTTATTTAATGTGAATACAATACAAATGTCCCATCTGTTCGGAGTCAGCAGGCACATACCTATTATAAACCAAAAAAAATAAACCAGGTACCTACCTAAAATATTGTATTTAATTCTTTAGATGTCATATCAAAATTAAATTTAAAAAAAAAGTGTATTTAAAATCGGGGTTCTCAAATAAAATATGATGACGGGTAACTTTTTAGTATTTTTTAAACGCTATTTAATTCAATAAAGTAGTCAACGGACAACATTTTCAAATCCGAGGTAATAACAATAAATGCTGTCGATTTTTATCTATATGTAATTTTAAACAACAGGTAAAAACTTGTAATTTAGACAAGTAGTTCGCGATACCCTTTCGTATGTTGTAGAACATAACGGAAACTGTTAAATATTTTGAGCACGGCACTCTGAAATCCAAACGATTGCATTAAATGAGAAATATCATTACTCACTTCCGTTACTTCTATGCGTTCAAAAACAACGTCGTATCCTTCTGTAAAATGGAACACATTTAAAAAAAAAAAACATAACAGCGCGCATCAAGAAAGAGTCACAGGCGAAAACATTTCTAGGGCGACCTCGAACCAATATTTTTTTTTTGTTTGCAACGGTTTTTAGCATAAAGTAAAATATAAATTATATACAATTTTTTTACATGCTTTGTTGAGATTATAATAGTAAGAAATGGGAATCCACAAGGGAGCAGCCTGTGAGTGGGTAATAATTTAAGTAAATAAGAGTACTGGAATATTAATTATTTTAAGTATTGTAACAACAAGAAAGTGCAATATTTAATGGAAATTTTAAAATTATAGTCGATCATAATACATCTTTTAAGTAGAAAGATAAGTTATGTGTCGTTTTAATTTCTTTTGGTAAACGGTTGAATGTACGAGGACTAATAAAATAGCATTGTGTTTGCATGAATTAATGCTGTTGATGTCGATAATGACAAGTGGGCCGAATGAAAAGGCTCGCAGGCCGCACGAAATGGGCTCGCGGATCACAGGTTGTACATCAAGAAGTGCGAAGTTTAAAACGTGTCTCCACTATGAAAGATCTTGGTATCGTGTTTGATAGTAGGCTGATATTTCGTGTTCATATTGAAGTAACCGTAGTACTTCTTTAAAAATCCTGAGTTTCGTCGTACGTACTCTGCAAGGAATTTTAAAGACACTCAGGCTCTCATAATATTATATAACTCATTAGTAAGGAGTAGGTTTGAGAGTGGGTCGGTGGTTTGGAGCCCATATCAGGTCAAGTATTCCCTCATGTTGGAGAGAGTTCAGAAGTAATTTTTGAGATTTCTCTACCTGAGGGAGTATGGGGATACTACCCGTGGCTCTATCCTACCGACTTTCTCTTAGGAATGAACCAGTCAGAAGGGATGTGCACGTTGTTAAATATTTTTTCTGACTGATTCGCGGATGGTTCGAAAACTCGGCTATCATGGAAAGCATTAATTTCTATGTTCCCGATAGTTATCTCTGTCACCTTACAGCAAAGACTGTTTTATCTCTCGGCCTGTAGGACCAACTTACCAATGGTCATACCAGTGGGGAGGGTAAATTTTGCTGTTAAATAGAATCACTTCGAATATCAACATATTTAGCATCAATGAAGCTGCGTTTAAACATAAAACTTTGTTGCCTCTTGTATAATACCAGTATGTGTTCTATGCAATTTACTGAGATTATATGTGTATACCTTCTTTCTTTTAATTTTTTGTTTTGTTTTTTATAAGTAAGTATTTTGGATCCTGTCTTATTTAATAATATCTTTAAAAATGACTTAAAATGTAATTTTTTTAAAGGAATAGAGAATTGAATTGAAATCACTGCTCTATGGCATCCCGAATTTGTGGGGAAACGTTTCGAGGCTAAAGATAATGGGGTGGAGAAGGAAATTTTGAAAAAGAAAGTTTTGGAAAATACTTACTTATTAAAATCTAGTCAAAGTAACCACGAACTCGGATAATTGCTACTCTTCGTTCGATCGGTATCAACCTCCTATTAAATTTATTTGGATATGTTAAAATACAAAAAAACGAAAACCTCTGAAATGAATGTAGGTTAATTGCGGTGTATTTTTATGTTTTGTGCTATCTACCTGATCTTACTTGGTGATTAGTCCATAGTTTATTTAAATCATTATCCGAGTCAAAAAACCACATGACATTTAACACAATTTTCGTCGGTTTTTCCTGTCGGATTCCACAAATTTCAGACAAGTCCAAATATGTAGACTTTCCCATTGACTTATAGCCTTTTACAAGTGGTACTGTGGGTCACAAAATTTAAAAAATCTAAACGAAAGGGTATATTTCTACGTTGACCTCTTGAATTAGGGTCAGCCCGCGATATTTGGCGGCCAGCTCTGGTATCAACACGAAAAAAGTGACCTACATTAAATTTACGCGTGTTTTTTATAATTTAGGTGGGAGCCTAGGCTCTACGTACCTTCTACTTCTGCCTTCTAATCATCTAATGGTCTCGTTAATACCCCGTTTTAATGGTTTTGATTTCAGATTATTTTGATGGGAAAGTTATTTTATCGATGCGCGCCACTTGTTATTTGAAACGAAATGGGGTTATTACGTAAAAAAATAGTTTTTGGTTGTTGTTTAAATTTAGCCGAAAAGCGTGCTAATTATAATGGGCCAATGTCTTCCAATAAATGTTGAGCTTTCATCGTGACATTTCTAATAAGATGTTTGAAATGATCAAGACTATCTAGCCATTCCAAAAAAAAATATTTTCACAGATCTATGAATTTAGCAATAGCAAGTACCGTAGAAATATGATAATACCTCCAGCTTCTGAAATTTACCATACACTGTGATGGGAACATGCTACACTAGCGTATCTAGTGGGCTGCGTTGGTAAAATTCGGCTTTTCTTTATATTTTAATAGATTTTCTGTGAAATATATATTCTTCTATTATATCAATAAGAATGTCCCAGGCGGGCGGTGTGTGTTTGTTTCTCATACAAATCTACAGTTTTATTCCGAACTTGATGAAATTTTGCACACTTCACTTTCGAAATAAGAGGAAGGTCATTGTTTACATGAGATTTCGAAAACCACCCCTTCCCCATTTTTCACCCGTTAAAAGCAGAATTTTGGTACTTCTTGATGACATTTTGCACACTTGACGTTCAATATAAGAGGAAACTACTGGGTAGGGCTAGGGGTAGGGGTAGGGGTAGGGGTAACGCATCACAACATCAGAACTTTCCTCCAAACCATTCATAACCCCAGGCAACGCCGGGTACTTCAGCTAGTAAATAATAAAATAAGATAAGATTAATAATAAGAATTATTATATGAAGTTAAAAAAATGAAAAAGTTTGTATTTCTTTTTACTTATTAATTAAATAAAATTATAACGCTTTGCAAGGAAGACGATTTTACGGAAATGGCGATTTTTTGTATTTCTGAATTGTATATAGAGAAATAACCACGTAACATATTAGAACTTAAATAAATAAAAACTACAAAATCAAATCAGATATTAAAAAAAAAACTTAGCAAACGAATTGTGATGTTTTGCATTGTTTCTTTAAAAAGAACTGTCAAATTCAAATGTAAAAATTTTCAATTTGAAGACCAAAATTTCAAATACCAAGCTGAAGACGTCCTTAGACGACACCCATTTTCATCAAGATTGCCCGTGATTTGTATTTTTCTATGGAAAACTCCATTCAAAATTCCATAAAGACAATTCACGTCCAATCTGTATGAAAATAGGTATTGTCAATTACCACTTTACAACCGACAACAAATGGCTGTTTTTAAATATCGAATTCATCTTAACTTATTAGCATACACCCTGTTAACTAAACCATATATTGATTGAAAAGTGCAAAGTAACTAAACCATATATTGATTGAAAGTAATACAATCACGATTATTTTTTGTTATGGCTCAGGTATTTGTATGGGTGGGGGTAGCTACCTACACAGAGTATAAACGGAGCCTCGCGTGGTCAGATATAGTTTTTTTGGATTGAGAACAAAGGGATTATTGCGTTTTAAAGGTTCTTAAATCACACTTACCTAATTCCTGAAACGATTCGCATAAAAAAACATTTCGTGTACGTCACGATTATTTTTCAAAATATATCTACGACACAATTGTTTACCTCATTTGGTTTCGGATTTTTTTTAATAAATCTGTACTAGCTTTAAAAAAAATTATCTAAATCAAGTTTAAATCATGTTATTATTAAGTTCTGCAATTTATTTTATTATTGTGACAGCTGTTTTGGCATTCAAGGCCATTTTAAAACTGTGGTTAGGCTACATTGAGATGGCTTATTTGTATGATTCTATTTACTCCCGCCCAGTTTTATTTTAATTTTTTTTTTCCACACAGGAGACCTGAGGGAAGTAATTTCCCTCAAGGCCTATATCATCTTTGGGGATGCTGTGTTGAGGGTCTTTTAGAGGATACGAAGGAGTGAACTTGGGTCTTGAAGAGACCCATGTTATAGGATGGAGGAAACACAGAGGCGGTAGTTCATTCCACAGCCTAGCTGTTGGACACATGAATGAATCGTAGAAGCGACCCGTTCTCATGTGACAAATGTCAACCGTGTGCAAATGTTGGGCGCGCGTTTGGCGTGTTTCCCGACTATGCACCGGTGCCGAAGGGATCAATCAATTTATGGTAGCTAAAATGATTTATTACCGGTGAAACCGATTTACTGAAAAAAATAATTGTGGCAACAGATTCTCTACTCTGTAAGGTACTTTGAAATCTGTTTTTCCCGCATTAAATGGCAATGTTTTCTTATTTTTTTTTTGTATTGACGTGACTGCTATTTAAATGCGTTATATTGTTTAGGTCTTGTGAACATACTGAGAAGTGGGGAATAAATAATTATGCATAATTTATTAATTATTTTTATAATAGGATCATTCGCTCTAGTTGAACTTTAATTACCTGGCTTCGCCTGTGATTTTGATTGTTGCATTTACGTTAAATGAAGGAGGTTAGTCACAAACGTCCGGAATGAAGGTGGGTGCGGAAAGGGACTGTCACAAGGTTTTACATACTCTTAGAAATGATCATTCCTAATGATTATTTTTTTGGTAAGCAAATATATAAACCTTGAAAAAATGTACATTGGCAATAGATGTTTTTAAATTAACTAGCAGTCCACAATGGAGTGCTGATACCAACTCTGATGTATGGCAGTGAGGCATGGAATTGGTAGAGGCAGTATGAAAGTAAACTGAATGCCGTAGAAATGAGATCTCTGAGGCGAATGTGTTAAAACCATGTACGATCGCTTGAAAAATATTGAGATTCGTAAAGAATGCAGTGATTTGCCAATAAATAAATCCCAACTCGCATTGCACCGCAAAGTATTAGTATTTACTCTTCGAAAAGCAAATCTGCTGATGATCAACTATTCCTTTTTACAATTATGTGGAATTTATTGCCAATATATAAGTAGATGCCGTACCAACATTTAAAACTAACCCAAACCACCAAAATATAAAATTGGTTAGTACAGATACTGACGACGACAAAATATAGCCCTTGGTGGCTCCTTCTGTCGATAACCGGAGTAATCTAAGACGGAATGCGGGAGTGTACCAACAAACCAATAAGTAAATAAACAAACAAGAAACACAAAAACACATTATATCCAGAACAGACCGTAGCCACGAAACTATGGCAGTCCCTCCAGAGCAGTGCAAAGCGACTTCCTGCTTCCGACACTCTTCCCAGTGAAGCGTTGCACCA
Source organism: Halesus radiatus (assembly GCA_022606495.2). NCBI lineage: Eukaryota > Metazoa > Arthropoda > Insecta > Trichoptera > Limnephilidae > Halesus > Halesus radiatus. The sequence continues at coordinate 173,907 of JAHDVE020005582.1, forward strand.
GTCACCCGGAGTATCCCTTAAGAAGAGTGTACCATATCTGGGAGGTGGGGTAGAAGCACCTGAAGACACTGGGGATATAGAGGGAATCCAGATGGCCAGGAGGACGGGGAGAACAGTAGCCGGCAATTCGTGCCCCGTTGGGAAATAGGGTAGCTACAGCTATAGTTCGACCACAAACAAAAAACCATTCCCTAGTGCCGTCCGGAACGAAGGGGGGTGCGGAAAGGGACTGCCCTTAGAGTAACAATATAGATATATAAATACTTATAGGTATATTATTACTCTAAGGGACTGCGGCACGGTAAGCCCGTTTTACATACCCTTAGAAATTATCATTCATAACGATTATTTTTTCAGTAAACAAATACATAAAACTTGAAAAAATGTTTGGCCTCCCCAGATACTGCAGTGCTTCCAGTATGTTCACGGAGGGGCGAGTTTCCGGTTTTGCAGCCCTTATAAGATCCAGGGTGGCTGGAATGAGGGAAAGAATAAACAGCTCCAGATCATGGAAGCCCGCCTCAGTCCAGCCTCCAGCATCGACGCATACTGGACAAATATATTGGCCCCTCACAATATAAATTCCGAGGCACCTTAAAGGATTTATTTTAATCTTATTTATTTAAATTCTTATTTATTTTATTTTTTATTTTTTTATTTTTGTTTTATGTGTGATGTATCACTTTATACTACTGTCTTATAATTATTTTACTTTTTTTTTAAACTCTTGTACATATTTTGTATATTTTTTATAACTATTGCATGTATATTTTGTATGGAATGTGTGGGACTGCACTCACCTCCCCACATACCGAAATAAACATTTATTATTATTGTTATTATAATATATGTTTTTAAATTAGCTACCAGTCCACAATGGAGTGCTGATACCAACTCTGTTGTCTGGCAGTGAGGCATGGAACTGGCAGTGGAAGGATGAAAGTAAACTGAATGCTGTAGAAATGAGATCTCTGAGGCGAATGTGTGGTAAAACCATGTATGATCGTGTGAAAAATGTTGAGATTCATAAATAATGCAAGGCTAATGTAAGCGTAATGAGTAAGATTAAGAAGGGGACGCTTAGATGGTTTGGGCATGTAGAGCGAATGAACGAAGAAAGGAGTGTAAAATGAATATATGACGCGAAAGTGAATGGAAGAAGAAGCCGGGGACGTACGAGGAAGACATGGCACAATCAAGTGAATCAAATACTTGAGTCGGACCATGTCAGAAGTCGGAATAATATAAGAGAATGTATGAGACGATGCGAATTAAGCAAGAAGTGTATGCCAAGATCGGGTTGTTTGGCGGTCCGTCCTTTCTGCCTACCCCTGCGGTAAATCGCGTGATGGTTAGTTAGTTTCATATTTTTTCATTGTTTGTTTCATATATAATGAATTATGCGATCATTTTAGACCACCTGAAGTTTTTTTTTATGTCGGATTTTTATCTCAGCGTGTATTGCTCCAAAAATAGACAGTTTCTCCAATAATAGTTTTTTTTTAATTGAATAACAACTATAGAACTTAAATCCACCTAAATTATACTCAAATTAAAATGTCCATACTAATCCAAAATCCGAATACGCGGGTGACGTCAGATGTTCCGAATGAAATGGTACCAACATAATAAAGTGTTTTGATGGGATGATTTTAAATAACGATTTATTCATTCAAATTATAATTATATATAGTAAAATTTGGATATTCTGAAGCTTCGTTTGCTAAACTATTTAAATATATATTTTTAAGCCATAATATATTTTCACTGGAGTGTTTTATTGTAGCCCAAGGGACAAACCAACAAATGAATGCTTTTGATTTTTTTTAACGAAGTTGGCAATACGTAAAAGCCTGTACAGTATGGGTTGTGCGTCACTGTCGCAGGGAGATCGCCCAAACAACATTCTTTGGCGTTGAGACACCATCATTGTCGCCAATACAGGTTCAGAAAAGGAGTCAGTGCTAAAATGTGTTTTTATTTTTTTATTATGACGACATTTATGGCAGAGTGATATACACTTTGGTTCTGAGCTCAGAGGACGCAGGTTTAAATCCCGGTGATGACTAATAAAAAAGGTGCAAGCAGGTACCTATTCTTTTATTCAGAAACTATACGTTATATGAAATGGATATAGCTATGTTATCGTGGCTTCTGACTCACATAATGTTGTAACTTTTGTAAAATAAAAATATTGTAATTTATGCAAGAATTCACATTAAAATATTTTCCAAATAAGAACTCCAGTCCGTTTTATTTTTGAAAATATTATCCAATAATGACATTCAAACTTAAATACCAGCATATTTCTTTTCTTTCTAAAGTTGGTTTTCATTGTTAAAATAATTTTCAAAGTTTCAATTTTTCAAAGCCCCCCAAAACGCTCCAAATCTATGGCCGGTCGATTTTGATCAATTTTGAGGTTAGAATGTCTAATGTCAAAAGAAGAATGAGCTTTACCATACATAATTTTATATTCTATTCATAGCTAACCATAACTAAACGTAAGTAAGAAAATTCTGTACTTTTGTAGAAACTTTAACTATATAAAATAATAATAATAAAAGTATTGAGTATTAATATTATCATAATATCCGTATTGATAAATGGTTTGCTCATTAATGCTCTAATTTATTTCACTAGTTTTTCAACAGTTTTTTTTTTATTATATTGAACAACAATTATATAGCATAAAGTCACCTAAATTATGTTTAAATTTCACCAGAACTAAAAAAATACATATTTAAAACACGAAACAAAATATAAAAATAAAAATGTCCATACTAATCCAAAAACAGAATGCGCACCTGAGGTCAGATGTTCCAAATACAATGTTAACAACATAACAATGGTGTTTTGATGAGATGATTTTTTATTCACTTTATTAGTATAATTATTTATAATAAAAGTTATATATGTATTCAGAATCGGCGTTTGCTGATCTATATGAATAAATATTTTTAAAGCCATTATATTTTTCGCTGGAGTTCCTTATTGGACAATTGATATATAAATACGTAATATTATTTTCTCTGGTTAGTGCTTATAATGGATGTTCGAAAGATTGTTTCTAACATCTACTAATTATTACATTATTGTTTTATTTAATCAATTGAATACCCGTAAGGTGTTAATATAATAAAATTTATATATTCAGAATATGCGTTTGTTATCTTTATTAGTTACTTTTCACTGGAGTTCCTTATTGGCAAAAACTGGAATCGAATTTTAATATTAAGTGATTTTAAAAGTGCACTTCGACACATAAAAAGTGTTTCAGGTAAATAACTTATAATATTGTAGAAAAAAATAATGCGGTTGCAGTAAAAAAGTGATTCCATATTTTTGCAATGGATTCCAATTCATGGAAATGAAGAGGCGGATTTACTAGCAAACGAAGCGTGTAAATAAATATATAGGTGAAACCTGTTCTGAGGTAGGTGACTGAATGTACAAAAATAATGATTTAAGTGTGATGTTACGACAGATTAGGCATTATTAAATTAAAATATTTAAAAGGTAATATATTAAAATAGTAATACAAACAATAATTGAAAGGGAATCTCAAATACATTATAAGAAGTTAAAAGATGTGACAAAATTAAATAAAGAAGATCATGTGTAAAAGAAGTTTTCTGTATTGTTGCGTTATATCACAAAAAATAAACTATCATACTTTTGTATTATTTAAAACTAGATAAAAATTTTAAGTGACGGGGTATTATTAGATCCAATATTTGAACGACCTGTGGGTGCGTATGTATCTGTCTCTTACCCCACCACTTTCTCCGTCTAGACAGTCTACAACTTACTGAGCCGTGCGTGGGGTGATGCGACGGAGGTGGAAGGGTGGGGTATGCGCAGTACGAACCTAATTTCGAACCACAGCGGGTTGTTCTTAGGCTGAATCGAGTATATATGCAGTACAATAGGCAATGCAGAAAGAATAGCAGGTTTTATTTCATTAGGTCTTCATTTCCCTTATGATCTTTTCTCATTAACCATTCAGTGATGCTTTTGTCGGAGGAATAAGTATTAGTTATTGGTATGGTCTGTAGTGGCAGTTTGTATACGAGTGAGGCGCTATCTCCCTTGTGTTTTTGCTCTTGTGTTTTTATGGGTAAAATACATTGATGATTTTGATGCATGGATTATTTTTTGCATTACAGTACATTACTTAGTTATATTTTGTCACACAGAATGTGAAGGCGAAATAATAAGTTAAGCAGATGATACTATAATTCTATTATATGGGAAAAATTGGTTAGAAACATTCAAGAAAGTAGAAGTCCCTCTAAACAGAATCAAAACATGGCTAGACTATCACTCACTCACACTTAATGTTAATAAAACCAAATTCATCACTTTTAAAATAAACAATACTAAAAATTCAGATACGAACCTTAACTTGAAAATTCATAGCTTACCACATTTAAATGGTAAATGTCTATCATTGGAAAATGTTAACCACATAACGTATATAAAATTGATCAAATTTAAATTAGGCTGACCACATTATTCATTTTAATATATATATTTTTTAAATTAACTTACATTTTTAAAACAATCAGTAATGTCCTCAGCACAAAATATTTGATTAAGATCTACATGGCTCTCTGCCAATTACCATTAGAATATGGTATTATCGGATGGGGCAGTGCTAACGGTACTACGAGTATTTTAAATTTACTGATTAGAACATAAAAAACCATCATGAAAATTATACTTAAAAGTTCCCGTGAGAACTAGCAGTGACGAAATCTTTAAAAACTTAACATTATGTCAATAAAACAATTATACTCTAAAACAATAATACTTAACATTCATAAATACAAAAAACAAACAAGAAATAACAACAATCACATATTAGAAACGCTAGATTTCACAGTCAAAAACACATACAACAAGGAACCACAAACACAACATTTGGACAAAAAACTTTTTATACTGTGGTACTAAACTATACAACAAAATCTCACTTTCCTTTAAAAATCACAACAACCATAATAAATTAAAAAATCAAATAAAACACTGTATACGTTACATAGGGAGATCTGAAATAGAAAATATATTAACACCAAATACAGACTAACACCGAAACCATTCAACTGCACTTAAAACACCTCACCTTACAATTATTTACATTTTTTTCATCAAGCACATCAATTTAATATAATGTAATTTAATATTTTGTAAATGAAATCCTCAGCACGCGAAATCCCAGTGACTATATCATTATTTGTTATTTTGTTATAAAAAAAGAAGATAATAAAACATTATTATTATTATGTAATATGAACAAAGCTCGTCAATTTGACTGACCTAAAACGGGAACTTCCCAATCGAACAGTCAAGGTGTTCTTACTGTTACACATTTTTTTCTGAATTGAATAAATAAATAAAGGTGTAATAACGTTACGTACAAATTGCATTATTCTCTAGCTAGATCACCCGAGAAAAAAACAGCAATGTAATCAATGAATCTTCAGCATCATTGAATAAATAAGCTGTTTCCTTTTTAACCTCGGAAAAACCAAGGATTATAGCCAATCGTGCAGCGAATTCTTTACAAACAAGTTTTGTTGATTATTAGTAAACATTTATGTTGATAACAGCATTTAAATATAATATATCCGCTCCCAGGGTTTTTCATAAAAACATGTATTTTAAATATTAAAAATTCACGTATTTTTCCGTCTTGAATTTTTACAAAGATATAAAAATTATAGGTATTTATGTACTAGCTCCGTCAGGAATGAATTTTTTATGCTATTTCCATTTTTAAAATATGTTTTCTGGTTGGGATCAAAAGTTAAAACAATGTTTTTCCTGTTAATTTATACCTATTCGGGCCGATTTTATAACCATCCGTTCGTAATGCTTGATAGCAATTTTAACTTATATTTGGTCTACCGCCCGATTCCGCCATTTTATAAACGTTTGTCAGATCACCGGTTGTTTGACTGCTGTCAGTTGTTGCCCGACAATCGCTTATTTGAAACGGTGCACTATTTTAATTAAAAAGACAATACATAATTTGCATTTGTGAAATATATTCCTTATCGAGCAGTGAAAGTGATGAGAAGCGATTGGCAATTATTCAAGATAATAAACATAATAATGAATAACGGTCCGTAACAGAAATTAGGTAGTTCGTTTGTAAAACTGGCCCTTAGCCTCTAAATTTTACATAGCTTTAAAATAATCAAAATCAGTGCTGGTTGCCGCATGGAATCTGGAATTTTCTAATATATCACCGTTTAAAAATGTGTTTTATGTATTTCGTATTTTAAGTACATAGTTTCGTGTTGTCGGTCTCCATGTTTTAATAATGTTTTACGTGTTATTTCTATATTGAATCCAACAACTTTCAGAGTTACCGTCCCACATGAGTCATGAGGAGTAAGCCGCGTTAGGCGTAGAAATGTCGCAGACCCACTGTTTTTACAAAAAATAGCCACTTCTGTGATAGATTGCCCTGAATTACTTTAACGAATTCATTTAAGAGTTCCTAACAGACAGACCAGACAAAACCACACACTAAACCTACTTCAATGCAACACTAACTCAAAACAAAACATTTCTATTCACCGCGCTTCACACATTTTTAACACTTCATACAGTGAGTTCAACTTATTCAACTCGGCCCCTGATAATTTCAAACCCGAAATCAATAACAACATTCACACAATACATATTACTTTACACATACTAGATCCTTTCCCTTCCCCTCCCTCCCATCATCCTAACTTCATAATTTTTATTTTTTAATTGAAAAATTTAAATACTTAAGTGAAAACCTATTATTAGTTCATTTTTTAAATATATTTACCATACATAATAATTATTGTAAAATGTTGGTATTCCATACAAAATAAGAATCATCAGAATGATCGATATATTTCCGTATTTCTCAGTTGAGTTGAATTGACCTTTGAAACCAAACATGTTTTTGTACGGACCCAGAAGTTGTTAACAATGTTTTACGTTTAAAAAGAATACATACGTATGTATATATTTAGATATGTATATGACGCGAATGTGAATGGAAAAAGAAGACAGATGAACACATTATCAAATACCTTGTAAGTATATGAACATCCACGTACCGTAAGTTACTTAATGTTAGAAATAAAACTATTAAAATATCGATACGTATCAAATATGTGAGTTTTCTTACAATCAAACTTAATATACTCAGTTTTATAAGACTTATATAAAATACAATATATAAAGAAGAATGTCCCGGCGGTGTGTGTTTGTTTTGTATAAAAATCTACAGTTTTATTCAGAACTTGATGAAATTTTGCACACTTGATCTTTAAAACAAGAGGAAGGTCACTGTCTACATGAGATTTCGAAAAACCACCCCCATCCCCATTTCCCAACCCTTAAACCTGAATTTTGGTACTTCTTGAAGGCAAATTACTGGGTAGGGGTACGGGCAGGGGTAGGGGTAGGGGTAGGGGCAGGGTAGGGGTAACACAACCATTCATAACTCCGGGCAACGTCGGGTACCTCAGCTAGTATAAAATATAATAGTAAAAAAAATAACTCGATAAAATATTAAAAATATATAATGAACGTATAACTTGGTTTAAACCACTTCAATTTAATATAATAATATAGACCGGTTTCGGGAGTACCCTTCCCTCGTCAGGAATATTATATTCCCGAAGAGATATTATATTAAATTGAAGTGGTTCAAAACAAATTCATACGTTTATATTATAATTATGATAAGCCAAAAAGTACTCGTAAATGCTTTTAACGAATATGGAATAAAAAAATTCTTGAGTCGAGCAATGTCAGAATAACAGAAGAGAATGTATGAATGCGAATGAAGCGAGAAGTGTATGCCAAGTTCGAGTTGTTTGGCGGTCCGTCCTATCTGCATACCCCTTCGGCGAAACGGCGTGATGGTTAGTTGGTTATATATTTAAAACACGGCGTTCAAAACTATTATTTTCAAACCGAACGCCGAAACATTTGTCACAATAATAAAAAATAATAAAAAAAACTGAAATACTTGCACAACTTAAAAACAGCATTTGAAAATTTTATTTATTTAAAATTAAAAAATAAAATAAATAGAGTTCTACCAAGTAAACACAATAACCATTAATAATGTTTTACCTGTTATTTCTAGCTTGAATAATATAAAAATCAAACAAAAGTTAGTTTGGCAGTCAAACTACTGTTTATTTGTTTGAATCACATGTTGAACCTTGACTTGCAAACATGTTTTCTCTATGAACTCAGAAGTTCGAACATTAATTCCAGTTTGAATCCAATCAGAAATATTACAGAATTTATTGCTAAACTTGTAATGTTTATATTCTTTTTATTCGCTACTTATAAAAACACAAATTAGACTTTCATCACACAATCACTCTCAAAAATGGCACTGAACGTCAATCACTTCGCAGTTTGCCAACTCAAGCAATACCACAACTGACTATAAGGTATAAGGTTTCAAAAAACAAAAATCTTCTAACTGTAATCTTTTAAATTCTATGAAATACATACTAAAATGTCTGAAAATAGATGCAGATTTAAAGGTTTTACCTAAAATTCCAGTACGTATTTTTGTCTTTTGAAACCTTATACATTTTTTTAACTACCCGTACAGAATTTACATATAAATCATTCTTATCATTCTTGCGTTAGCAGACGGTGCTGACCGTTAAGGTTTCGATTGTTGAATACAATGATAGACTTAGATCGGCAGGCCGCAAGGACTCATCCTCGAAAGCCTCGGGGAATACAATGTTATCCTTGCTGTCTTTAACACCCTGCGCGAAGGCACTCGCCACAACCATCAATGCAACCAGCACCACGCGCGAGAACGACATATTCCGTTGATGTTAAAACACACACTGATCAGTTGAACCGTTGAATCATTTGGGATAATATGGCCATTGCCTGGTTCAGTCCACGCGGCGGACTCGAACAGAAATACCAGTTTGCTCTGCGCTTCGTGCGAGATGAGACCACGATTTTTTTTCGTATTATCGTATTCACCAAGATAACAAACACTTACTTCTTCTATCGCAACGGCATTGTGTTGTGTCGTGTGCGGGTCTATCTGGCTGCATTGACGTAAAGCAGTGCCGTGATATCATAGTTTACGGCCCCGAGGCAACAAAACGCGGGTGCAGTAAAATATCAGACTCATGAACAAAATATATAGGTACAGCATGTAGGTAGAGGGAGAACTGGACCTGATTCTTTATTCCGGTTATTTTTAAGAAAGGGGCATTGTCCATATTCTTATATCTTATTATAAAAATATGTTGCTTACCTGCGATTCCGATGACATGAAGACACTTTTAAATGAGTTTGCGGATAATAATCTTATTATTAAGAGTTGATATCACCGCCTATGACGGGGGTTTGCCCGAGACTCACATTTTAATTAATTCCGACGACTTCGTAACTATAGCAAGTTTTTTTTTCTGAGGTAACACTGGGAATGCATGTTATTTATATTTTAAATTAATAAAAAATGTGCTTTAACATTAAATTTTTTCACGTAAAACGTTTTAAAAATTTTGAAAAGCGTTTTACAACTATAACATTAGCGGTAGCGATCAAATTTTATTTTTCTAAAGGATGAATTAGTAACTTCCCAAGACATCAACCTGAAAACATCTGTTCTTTTAGGAACATATTCATCGGAATTAATTAAAATACATCCCTCGGGAACTATCATTTTTTAAGCCCGCTGAAGCAATCTCGACCCTATGTCCCTCCAAAACGCAGGCCGTGGACGCGCCAAATAGTGTTTTACGTGTCAGTCACTTACGGCATTTAAATGTTTAGTTGCCGATCAACATTCGGCGAGTGAAGACGTGTTACGGCCCGATGCTACATTGACTTATTTCCTCACATTTTTTGTTTATTCTTACGAATACTTGAAATCTAATATTGAAATTTTATGTTTTTTTGTACTAAACTTCTTCTACAAGTAAGTAAAGGTATTTTGAATTTTACGGCAATTTAATAAAAGATGTTACTTTCTAGCACAAAATTTATATTTTTAAAGCGCACAGTGTGCTAGTTTTAATGAAATGTGGACATAGAAATATGTACATGTATGTAAATATTTTACTGTTTTAAAGTATATTTTTATTCTTAATATGTTTAATATTTATTATTTATTATTTAAATTTAAATATTAAAAAAAGTTTTGCGGCACAGAATTTTTTTATGTGTGTGGAGGCATAATTTCGGAATGTCAAACAGCTGTCACGAGTAAAAACAATTATACGCAGATTTTTTTTTTGTATTTCTTTTTAAATTAACGTAATTATACATACGATTTTTTTTCGCATATTAATTATTTATCCGTGATGATCGGAAATTATTGGAACAAGAGGAAAATGCTAAATCTAGGAGTCGTTTTAGAGAAGCTTGAGTCCGAAGTTGAAATTTTATTTGCGGCACGTTCCAGAGTGGTAGATACTCTAAGTATCGCCCCGGTTAAAAAACAACATTCATAATCAAAACGTTTCTTGATTTGGCTTTAGCCATGTTTGATGACTAGATCCGAATAGCCAGGTACTTTCCAAACTTCCTCTTCCCAGTCTCTCTCCCTTCCCGACTTCCTTTACCGTCACAACATATCCCGAATAGAAATCCTATCGTCCCACTGGCTCCGGACAGTCAAAACTCTGGTGCAGTATTGACATGAAAATAAAATACTTAATTAAATAAAATGTATTTGCGCACGCCGGGATTTGAACCCGCAACCTTCGGATTCGTAGTCGAGAGCCTTACCATGGAGGCCGTCAGAAATTGATACAATCGTGGAATTATATTCTTACTGGCTGGTTCTATGCAGAAATCTCCTAACAAAACATACCAATAATGAAAAAAAATGTATTAAGGATTTCTTTTCTCCTTTATTTAAATTGAAAACAATTATATTACGGCGCTCCCTTTACGCTGATATATATTGTTTATTGTTATGAAAAACTCACTCTTGTAACGTCTTTCGTTTCTTCTGTAAAATTTTAACTTTTTCCTAAACACAGTCGATTATTTGAAATAAATATTAGATAGGTAATTTATATATATATTTAATTTTTTTTTTTTTTTTAATTTTTTATTCCAGAAAAAAGAAAATAACATTTTCACTTACTTACTTACTAATTTTTTTTTACATTACATTACTGCATTATATTACAATTCGATTAATCACTACAGACAATATTATTATAAGATACAATTCTGTACACTTTCACTATTTTCTTGTTTATGAATAAAAATGAATAATTTTTTTAAAAATTTACTCACACTTTTTTCATTTTTAATGTCATCTGGAAGGCAATTATACAATTTGCCTCCCTCGTAACTAATGGATTGCTTACCATAGTTGGTATGGATGGTGTTTAAATGTATGTTATCGTGTTGTCGTGTAAAATGTTTATGTACTTGTGACGTTTTAATAAATTCTGTATTTGTATGTATGAGTTTATTATTTATTTTGTATATAAGAAGACATATATTGTATTCATATAGTTTTCTTAATTTTAACAGTTTTGTTTCCGAATATAATTTTTTTGTTTTATAATTTTTTCATCTGATGATTCTAATTTTGTCGCTTTATATTCATATGTTAAGTAGCACCCTCAATATTTTTCTACCATATTTTTTCAGATTACATGTATCCTACGTAAACATTCTTTGTTTATGTAACCAAATTATTTTTAAGATTTTTTAAAACTTTGTATTTAAATAAAAGTTTAAAAAATAGGTGACCAAATATTTGACGTAAATAAATTAATTAAAAACGAAAATCGTTTGATTTTGAGTTTATATTGGCCTCGGAAATTTCCACCCAACAAAAATGAATAACCAAAGAAAGGATGTGTGATTTATGATTATTTGGGAACTCTCATATGCTGCAGATGATCATAATTTATCACTGTACGGAACCATGAGTTTCCACAAACAATGTAAATTATATTATTACCTAACTATTGCTAACAATAAACTTAATTTTCATAAATGCATTTAAATATCATACAGAAATTCATTTATATTTGTCCAAATAAAATCGCGACATGTCACACTGTGCAATAATTTTTAGCTGCGAACGGAAAGTGCGCCGTGAAACATCAATTGGTCCGCTCGCTAACTCCTCCCACCGGTCTTTAGGAACGCCCTTAAAGGATTTTTTTTAGGGTATTGTGTCCTCTTATGTTCTGCAAGTATTTTGTTTTTTTTATTATTGTGGCAGCTATTTCGGTGTTCAAGCCCATTTTCAAACTGCGGTTAATCCACACCTAATAATAATTATTTACTAGCTCGTGTACCCGGGTACACTCAGCACAACATTCGAGAGTGTTCTGGGATGTGCCCCAATGATGTTCTCGATTCCCTATTCCCGAACATTTCACAACATTCCAGAATGTTCCGGGATGTTCTGGAATGTTGTGGAATGCTCTCGAATACTCTTTTTAAATAATATATATTAATTAAAATTAAAATTTACCGAACCTTTTAGAACTTTCCAGAACCTTCTAGACTCACCGCCGCACTCCACCACTCATTTCCGAAAGCTTCTAGAACTTTCTGCTTCCATAACTTCCTAGAGCATTAGCGAACCATCCAGAATATTCTCGAACCTTCTTGGCTAACCAACATACTCCTTCCAGAACTTTTACAGCTTTATCTAACCTTTTAGAACTTTCCGGAACCTTATAGGCTCACCGACACACACCGCCATTTATTTCTGAAAGCTTCTAGAGCTTTATCCTTCCACAATTTCCTAAATAATTTACGAACCATTCAGAACCTTCTAGACTTACTGACATACTCCACCACTCCTTCCTGAACTTTTTAGAGCTTTATCAAACCTTCTAGAACTTTCCGGAAGACTGTTTTTTGAAATTTCTAGATAGCCAAACTTCCAGCCCGTATATCTTCAAAAGCACGCCCTTTAGGTAAAAACGGGAACCCTCATCGTGGAGGGGGGATAGAGATCTACAACACCATATCTCCCTTGATCGCACCGGAACTCGTTTTTTGCGGACCGTACGATTTTTTGGATTTTCTTTTATAATATGTATTGATTACCGGTAAAACCGATTTAGTTAGAAAATAATGCAAATTCTCTATTCTGTGAAGTTTATACATTTATAATGTGTTCTCCCGATATTTAAATGACAATGTTTTCATAATTAATTTAAATAAATGTGTAACGTAGTTTTGGTAATGTGAACATACTGAAAAGTGGTGAAAAAATATTTTTTCTTACTTTATTAATTAATATTACATTAGGATCATTCGTTCGTTTATTAATATGGCCTTGAACGCTGAAACAGCTATCACAATAATAAAACTGAAATACTTCCAGAACTTAATAATAACATTATTAAATTTGATTTATGACGGCCTCCATGGTCGAGGGGTAAGGCTCTCGACTACGAATCCGAACGTTGCGGGTTCAAACCCCGGCGTGCGCAAGTAAAATTTTATTTTAATTAATTTGTGTTGTTTCACAATTAATTAAATAAAAATAATATATAGTACATTTGCGCACGTTCCAGAGTGGAAGATACTCTCAGTATCGCCCTGGTGAAAGACCACCATTCAGAATTGAAACGTTGCTTGAAATGGCTTTTAGCCGTGTTTGGTGACCAGATCTGAATAGCCAGGTATTTCCCCACCTCCCCCTTCCCCTTCTCCTTCCCCTCCCCAATACCTTCAGCCTCACAACATTCCCCAATTGGGAATGACATAGTCTCACTGGCTCCAGACGGTTGGGAGCAGTTGGGACTCTTGTGCGGTATTCATGTGAAGAAAAAAAAATTAATTCAATCTAAAAAAAAAAAAAGTTGGAGAGAATCTACGAATTAAACACTTATTATTTATTTTTATAAACAATAATTATTAATCTAAAACACTCATCCAAATTGAAAAAACCTTCCGAGCAAAGATAAATGTCGCCGGAAATAATAATAATTTTTTCAATTTGGATGAGTGTTTTTAGATTAATAATTATTGTTTATAAAAATAATAATTGTTACCCTTTGCGCTATGCACAAAAATCTTGTCTTAAGTTTTTAAGAACTTTAGTTTATCAATTAATACTTATTATTTACTTTACGCTTGTAGTTTAACACAATTTTTAAGTCGCTTTAGCGTAGGTACTTCACAAACAACGCAATTTCATCAACTCGGTTCAATTAATAGCATTATTATGCGATAAATTACTCACCAATAATCTTTAAAGTCAACACTCGAGATAATATCGAATTACTCTTTGTTAAAACTACGCAAATATCGATATTTTTAAAGAATGTTATTCGCTGAATGACAGCAATCATCCGAGAGAACCAGAACCGCAATTAAGCAAAACACACATTTTCAACTGCTCTGAATACAAATACAAACAAACGATTATTGCATACATCCTGTATAATTATTAATATGTGTCTAGAGTATAAGTAACAGTGAATGTGATGTATGTTTTGATTTTTCGCCTCTGAACTTATTACTTAGAATGGTACTTACACTATGTTATTCCTGTGTTTGTTCGATATATGATCTATGGACCTACTGTGATGTGTTTTGCACCTGTTTATTTTAACTAACTTTATATGTAAAAGTCCATATAGGGCGTATAGTATACAATAAATAAATAAATAAAACAAACAATCGGGCCCCTGCATATTCGGACTTTTTTTTTCATCACCGTAAAATCCCTACAATAAAAGATTTTCTTGTGTTTTTTTAATCCACTGAAAGATGGTAGCATTGTTTAACTAAGTACATTTTATTAATTTTTTACTATAAATATATATTTTTTAAATAAAGCCATCAACCCACTGTATACTATATGAACCACTATGTACCATATGGTATGGTACCATATGGTACCATATGGTACTATGTACTATGTACTATGTAGGTACTATGTACCATATGGTACATAGTGGTTCGGTAAACGGTTCATAGCGTTATGGGTATATTAGAAGAGTTGCGTTCTGAATTCTCAATATTACCTCGGTTATTCTTGCTGTGACCAAAGTACATTAGGAAATCTTTTCTCTGAATATTAAATATTAAACGGAAATATATCAATGCTTTGAAAACCGCAAACAATAGGTATTTACTTAGTTGAACGCATAGTTTTTTCTCACTGGGACTCTGTTATTTATAATTATTTATGTTGTGTGTTTTCAAAGTTTTTTTTTTTATTTGAGTAAAAATATTTTTTTTATTAAGTATCAAAGCAAACGTAGTGCATAATGGTTCTCGATCCACTATGCACCATATTACTAATGTAACCATATGTAATCCGCCTATCTCGAAAGGTCGAAATAGGTAAACTTATACGTTCCTAACATGTGGACTCGTGGGAGATCGCATGCACTCTTTTATGCTTCAAAAGCGAGAATTTCAGCTGTCCAGAACACGCCAATCAGCAGAGCGACGCTACATTGACCGTGCACATTTTCAATGTTACTTGCAAACAGTTTTGCGATTATCTTTTGACCCATGCTACAAAATAGTTGTAAAATTTCCCTCATGACTTTTTAAATTTTTCCTATTAACCATTCGCTTCTTGAATGTTTAATACATTTTCCTTTTTGAGTTTTGTTTTAATCGTTAGTGCAAAAATGTTTACTTTCGTGTACTATTTGATAATTCCTAATACTTGTCTATTCTATTTTTTACCATTTCTCACTAACTTTAGTTTATTCCACATCATGAAGACTGAGAACAAAAATTAACCTTGTCCAGTATATTATATTATATAGTAATTTTTACTTAAAAGCAACAGTATTTTGTTT
Source organism: Halesus radiatus (assembly GCA_022606495.2). Taxonomy (NCBI): domain Eukaryota; kingdom Metazoa; phylum Arthropoda; class Insecta; order Trichoptera; family Limnephilidae; genus Halesus; species Halesus radiatus. The sequence goes on from JAHDVE020005582.1 coordinate 189,716, forward strand.
AGTTATATCTCTACATATATTCGTAAATGAATGTTTGTCTGTGTGTCCTTGATTTTCTCGAAAATTACTCAACCGGTTTCCTCAAAATATCACAGTTTGTTCTTATTAGTGCCGGGAAGGTTTAGAGAGTGGTTTGAATGAAATTCAATGTGTAAAATTGCTGCTATAACATTTTAAATCTGGTAAGCCACAGATTACATATTCAAAGAAGAAGGTTTGTTTGTATAGAATGTTTTCAAAATGGAAAACACACGTAGGTACCCACCAAAGAACTTTATTATCTTGAAAAAATAAATGTTTGGAATGAAATAAAATTATGAAATTAATATTTCTTTATTAATTGATAAACTAAAGTTCTTAAAAACTTAAGACAAGATTTTTGTGCATAGCGCAAAGGGTAACAATTATTTTTATAAACAATAATTATTAGCCTGAAACACTCATCCAAATTGAAAAACCTTCCGAGCAAAGATAAATGTCGCCGACAGGACTCGAACCTGCACCCTTCTGATGTCCGGTCAGATGCTTTACCGTTGAGCTACGTCGGCTTATCGCAAACCCGCCAAGTTAATCAATATATACTAGTGTTTCATTCAATAATTACTGTTTTTATTATATTTTCACCTGTGCAGGTTTGAGTCCTGTCGGCGACATTTATCTTTGCTCGGAAAGGTTTTTTTTTTCAATTTGGATGAGTGTTTCAGGCTAATAATTATTGTTTTTATAAAAAATATTTCTTTGTTTAGAGATAGTAATAGTCGTCACATGGGATTACTTTCGTTGTCAAATCAATTATGTCACCCAAACGACAAGCAAGAATTCACAACTTCATAATTTTATTCCAAATAAATAAATAATTCATGGCAAGGGAGGGTACATATCGGCTAGTTGCTTTATATATTATTATTCGTGTGTGTCTAGGTAAATAAATAAATAATGATTATTCATTACATCTTCTGACACATTGTAAAATAGTTTCACGTAGGTAAGATACAACAAGACAGTATGTTTTTAAACTTTTGCAGCACAAAAAACAATCAAAGAACAATCATTGCGGTAATTTTAAATATAAAAACTGAGAATATTGGTCGGATGGTGCAACAGTTTCCTATAGTTATATTATCAAATACTCAATGATAATATCTCCATCTCTTGACATTTGATGGTAACCTGCTAACTAGCGCCCTCTAGCAGCCCGAGTTGTACAAATTGGTTTTTTCATACATTTTTAATAAATATTAGGTGACCTACATATGATTTTGCTCCTATTTGCTTATGTATTTTAAAAGAGGCTATTAAGATTGTATTAAAATTTAAAGCCTGGTCTAAATTGTTTACAAAGAAAATAAAATATTTATTACAATAGCAATACAGTCTGGAAGCCTAGAGGCGGTAGTGTAGCATGTTGCCAGTAATTTGACAAAGTTACGCGTTCTATTATATATCGCTATTCTTAGATATTTTTATGTTAAAACTTTTTTTCATTATTTAACACTACAAGAAAGATAATTTCATGGAAAGGTGATTTTTTTGCATTTGTCAAATTTCATGTATCGAAATATTCACGTATCAGATGTTAGATGAATAAAAAGTAAATAAAAATTCACGGACAGAAATTATAAATTTAAAACTAAAACTTGCCTTGTTTTCTTGAAATGAACTGTCAAATGCGGATATATAAAAAAAACGAATTTGAAGATCATATTTCAAAGAAAATTCAGTAGCTTGGTGTTGCCACAGTAATGAAAATTTGTAGTTCCAAAGCAATTAATATTTACAATTAAATGCAAAGCTAACACCAGTACTCCAACTAGTGAAGGGGGGTGACGCGGCTGTCGATTTCGCCCGAATACTTCCAACCGCGAACGAACTACGAACAGAGTCGCCGCGCCACACTGTGGCCACCGCGGCGCGGAGCATTTGAGTTATCGGCGTGCCTACTTCTTTTGCTCCTTGTGTTTTTTAATATTAAAAAAGCCATTTAACAAGAATATTGATTATGGCAAAAGCGATGAAAGGCTACATCGTTGCCTTTTCTATCTTTTCCAGAACGACATGGCTTGTAATCAACTGACCATGTTATCTCTATGATACCAATTGGTCTCATGGTGTTGCCCATCTTTCAAACGCTGATGTTTACTTCATTTGTATACCTTATTGGCCTTGAGTTGTAAAGGTAAAGATATACTTATAGTGTACGGGCTGTTGTACAGCCTCTGCGGATTTTACGCCCCTGCTCTTTGGTTTGGGTATTTTATAATAGGTAATTTGACCCAGCGGGAAATCCCGGTAGATGGTTAGACCAGTTCTTTTGACCAAACTATATTGTCAGCGGTCCATCGGAAATGTTAATAATAATTAACTGATACGCTCTATGGCCACAGATGTGTATCTTTCATTTTTTGTATATCTATAGCGGTTTCCAGTTTTTGTCAGAAAAAAAACAAATTCCTTTCCATGCATACAGTAAAAAAGAGCATTTACCGTAATCAAACATGCAGATTCTATCTAAGGCTGCTCTCTCACGGACCGGTGAGGAATGAACATTTCACTCGTTACTGCAGACACTGCACAGAAAAGTCAAGTTTTGCTAAAGTAAGGTAACGGTTTGCAACGCAGTCCATTGTGGGACCTTTCTGCGCAGTGTCTCCAGTAGCGAGTGAAAGGTTCATTCCTTACCGGACCGTCAGGGAGCAGCCTAAAAGAACTGAAATACCCACTTATTATTTATGTGTAACCGAATTAATTTTAATTTGAAATAATTGTAAGAAATTTACAATGCTGTGTGGTTATTTTTATTTAAAAAAAATCTAACTAAACAACCCCGTTTTCAATAAAAAATGCTGCACGTTCGTTAATTTACTTCACGCGAATTTATATTCATTAAAGAAAATTAAAATCAAACATTGAATAGCGATACAAATTGCAAAAAAGCTTGATGTGTAGGCACCAACCTACCTAGAAATAATGAAGATATCAGGAAAATTATTTTTTTCGACTAAAATACTGGAACTTTGATACCATGCATGGTAACACTTCTCTTGTCAATTTAAATATGGCGAAGTTCATTGCACTGTTTACGTCAACCTAAACTCTTTAATGCAATTTTTGCAATGAATTCCCATCGTATTGTGCAAAATTGTAATAGAAGTGTATGGAACTGTCGGGTTATATTGTTAAAATGATAAATAGTGGTTTGTTCGCGGGTAAATAAAGCGACGCCGAAATGTTTACTAAAAAGTCTCACCAAGACGTCAAAAAATCGTCAGTGAAAATACAAGATTCCAAAAAAGACTCCGCTACAAGATTAAAGCATCTGAAGATCGTTTTGGGTATGTTTGAGTGTTTAACAAATATTATATAGAATAAGTTAATACTTTTTAGTTTTGGGATATTGACCGAAGTGGGCGTTTTCATATAGGAAGTCACCTAGTTCACATGGTTCTCATTAGTCACCCACTTTTCCTACCTTTACAAACCCATAACTGTTCTTTCATACGCGCCCATAATATCATTATTCCTAACTCGTATGCTTCGGTTCATCACTAAAGTATTATTTGCAGATAATTTGCTCACATATTTATTTAACTGTCAAATTTTATGATTGTCAAAAATTGTAAACAAAGATAAGCCCGGCTGGGAATATGTTCACATGACAGAATAATTCAATTATATATAAAAAATTCACATAAACTTGACATGATCTTACCGTGGACAACCATTTAATTAGCTAAGAATTTTTTTTTGAGTAATTAGACATACATTAAATTTGTTACTAAATCAAGAATCTTAATATGCAAGAACCAGTTTTTGATGTGTGCAATTTATATTGACTTTTATAGCAATGTCTTAGTCTAATTAGTATGTGTTAACCTGTACAAATTACATGTTATATATTATCTACTCCCATATTGAAAATCTTTGCACATTTACTTTGTATGGCATTTATATAAATATGTCACACAAAGTAAATGTGTAAACTCTAGTTTGTAATATTTTCTAGTACAAATTCTATAATTCGATGACCTCCGTGGTCAAGTGGTTAAAATCCTCGACTACTAATCCAGAGATCGCGTGTTAAAATCCCGGATTGAGCAAATAATTTATTTTTAAATTGTTTGTTTATTTTACATTTAATTCATATAACACAACTGGTTGATTGATGTGTACCCGGCCTTGCTCAGGATTATTTCTTTTTTTATTAATGAAGTTGTGAATTCTTGCTTGTCGTTTGAGTGCCATAGTTGATTTGACAGCCAAAGTAATGCCTTGTGACTATTACTATCTCTAAACAAAGAAACATTCATTTCAAAATTTTATTTCATTCCAAACATTTATTTTTTCAAAATATATTTAAGTAATAAAGCTCTTAAGTAGGTACCTACTTGTGTTTTCTATTTTTAAAATATTCTAGTGGAAGATACCACCATTCAGAATTGAAACGTTGCTTGAAGTAGCTTTTAGCTGTGTTTTGTGACCAGATCTGAATAGCCAGGTATTTCCCCACCTTCCTCCTCTCCTTCTCCTTCCCCTTCCCAATACCTTCAGCCTCACAACATTCCCCAAGTGGGGATGTCATAGGCTCCAGACGGTTGGGAGCAGTTGGGACTCTTGTGCAGTATTCATATAAAAAAAAATCTACCTAAACACCTTCTTCTTTTGAATATGTAATCTGTGGCTAACCGGAGTGGTATATCTATGTGCTAACCTCAATACAACGTGGCGGGTTCAATGTTTTTCATACTAATTTTAAAACGTTATAGCTACAGTTTTACATATTGGATTTCATTCAAACTACTCTCTAAACCTTCCCGGCACTAATGAGAACAAACTGTGCTATTTTCAGCGAAACTGATTTAATAATTTTCGAAAAAATCGAGGACAGACAGACAAACATTCATTTTTATATATGGAGATAGAGATATACGAGTAATAAGTACAATAAAACTTGGTTATAATGAGCACGAGGGGACCGACTAAATCTGCTTCTTATGGTCCTTAATCACTATATCAGAAATAGGCATTTTTCCAATCGTATGAGCCTATCGACCTGCCTCTACTATCAATATGTTCACCCATGTATAATGTATTTACGAGTATTACTTATTTAATAAAAACATTAGAAAAATATACACTTTTATTGATAAAATGTATAATCAGTGATTGTTTTAAAGATTTCACTTCCATGCTTCACAATTTCTCCCTCAAAACACTCAACGCATTTTAAATCTCATCACCTGGTTCATGGCTTTCAAAAAAATATCATAAAATTATCCATCATATTACCTATCACTAGCTCACTTGCTATAAATCACTATCTCGCGCTATTGTTATTGGTTTCTGTTTTAAAATTTTACCTGTCACAAACCAGCGATGCACAACCTGCAGCTCAATTCGACTGGCCGGCATGTCAATTTCGTACGGCCCATTTGACTACAGAGAAAAATCGAGATGTTTGTGGTATATCTTGAAAACCCTGTCTCAGATTTTTTTTTATTGAGTATGTACCAAATGGAACATAATTTTAGGAATCAGTTTGCACCACACGAAAATCAAAGAATTCTCAGAAATGTGAAATCATGAATTTCACTCACAACCCCTTCCCAACTAAAAAAAAGACACTTGTAGGTACGAGCCGCGTTTGATAAATAGGTAAACCGACCCCTCTGCTGAAAAGGTTGGGAATCACTGTCAAAAACTTACCCTATTTAGGGATGTAGATGCTCTTACATTTTTATTGGTTTTTAAAATAAATTTGACAATGTAATACAAAAGAAAAGGTAAAAAGGGAACAAGATTGCGAAGCCTAATTTTGGCATGACTCACAGATTTTATACAACAATTTTACATAGTGCCGAATAGATAGAATTTTTCACATTGCTGATAATCTTACAAAGGTAAAAATATTAATCCGTTCTTAACGCGATTTAAGGAAATTCCCATCAGTCCCGCTCACCGCCGCACTATGCCATTACCTTTGTCTGTTATTATTGTTACTTTGAGAATTACATTTAGAAACTGTGATGAAAAAATTGGTAAATATTTCCAGATGTGACAAATTATTTACTTTATTTAAATAAAAACGCGCAAATATTCAGGGAGAGTTGATGCCTCCGTTAACAATTTTTTTATAATATGATATTAGGCAATAGTTCCATACATAGTGCCAAATGTAAATATTAAATATACTAAATAGGTTCTTAGTTTCGGTGTTTTAAGAAAGAAAAAACCTAAAGCTTTAAAATAATCGTAATTAATTTTGTTTGTTCCGCAGATCACTTTGACGCTGAAGAAGCCAAGTCCTACTTTGAGACCAACTTCAGCCATGTCTACTTCATCCTCTATGACAACTTTGTGCAGACGGAGACTAACCTGCGCCAGAGAGGTAACCATTTTGCTAAATATGACTCGCAAATTAATGCATTCGCTAACATAATTCAAAACAATCAAATATTTACAAAGCTAGGATTTTTTTTTTAACAATATACGAATTTTTAACAATTTGTATACATTTGAATATATTACATTACTGAGGAACAGCTGTAAAGATTTTCGAAACCTTATCATATATAATCATAAACATATTATTTATTACTTTTAATTTTTTTTTAATATTTGCATTTATATAGATTTAATCCTTAATTATTTAAAAAACTATAGAAATATAAATAAAAGTTGTAGCTTCCACATCTATAATTTATATTTCTATACATTGAGATGGCTACATGGTACACTAGTGCCCCTAGCGGTGTGAGTTAGCAAATTTTTTTTTTTTAATAAATATTAATATTTAAATGTCCTCGTTAAAGCATATATAATTAAAAGTTAACGATAAGAATTGCAATATGTTGATTTACAATTTATTAAATAAGTATTTTATTCCCTTTCTAAACCACCAGACTGAGCGCGAGGGTTGAGCGCCGAGGTTTATAACTGTTGGTACAAACCTAATAGCCACTTTAATATTTTTTCATTTATGAGCAAAAAAGCAGTAAAATCATGTGTAGGTTATCTAATATTTATTTTATAAATTTTTGATATCTATAATTTATTAAGAATATATTTCGCGGATAATCTATTAAAATGCATGAAAAAAAAAATTCTATCAATGTGCGGCGCCGGCGGCGCTAGTGTAGCATGTTGCCATCAAATGTAAAGAGCTGCGCGTATTGTCATTAAACAGTATTTGGTTATATCCATTTCATTTAATAACTATGTATTTGTTAAGTTGTTACCCCTGAAAATACTCAGAATGTAACTTGACTTGTCAAGATGAAAACTGAAAATTTATGTTTCTACAGAATTAAAAAATATTACGCATTTCAAGTATAGAATAAAAATAATTGTCTTGTAAAATATATTATAGGTAGGTAATTTTTCCCTTGTTTGGATCTGACGGCCTCCATGGTCGAGGGGTAAGGCTCTCGACTATGAATCCGAAGGTGGCGGGCTCAAATCCCGGTATGCGCAAGTAAATTTTATTTAATTAATTTGTTTTGTTTCACAATTAATTCATTTAAAAATAATATATATTATATTTGCGCACGTTCCAGAGTTGAAGAAACTCTCAGTATCGCCCTGGTGAAAGACCACCATTCAGAATTGAAACGTTGCTTGAAATGGATTTTAGATGTATTTGGTGACCGGATCTGAATAGCCAGGTATTTCCCCACCTTCCTCTTCCCCTTCCCCTCCCCAATACCTTCAGCCTCACAACATTCCCCAATTGGGGATGCCATAGTCTCACTGGCTCTAGACAGTTTGGAGCAGTTGGGACTCTTGTGAGGTATTCATATAAAAAAAAGAAAGGAAAGATTATTTTCATAATTTTCTCACGATATGTGATCGTGAACATTCAACAAAAAGTTGCCAAGTCAAGATCCCTACCCTTTGGCAGACTAAAGTGCCTTCCAGACAATCGGGTGGCCCAGTAGTGTGGCCGACGGAAAAAATATATTAAGGAGCCATTGCCATTATTGCCAAGTCAAAAAATAAAAACTCGGTTAATATATGTTTTTCCGTCGGCCACACTACTGGGCCACCCGATCGTCTGGAAGGCGCTTAAGACTGATGTCCTTTGCATGGACACAAACTCACAGCTTAGCAAGTCAGACTATTCTTTACCTATATGAAACAAAAAATTGTTTAATTAAATAATATTTTTAAATAATTCTAAATTGTATTTATGAAATATGAACACTTCAAAAAGTAAATTAACTCCCTGAACTTAGATAATGATATATTGTACCCTTAATGTATACTATCTAGCGCATAAATTACTATTTTGTTATTTTTTTATTATTGTCCTAAAATTGTTCTGTCGATTTACGTTTGTAGTTATTTAATAAGTTTTTAAATATTGTTTTTTATTATTTTGTCATTACTTACGTTAATACTCCTCAAATAACAACGAGCTACCAGAGCTCAACTTATGGAGAGTAGATCAATAGGAAGTTAATAAAATCATATATATTATGTTATAATTATTCATAATAAATGAATATTCTAACTTGCGAAACTATGAGGCTGCGTCCACGCAAAAATCCTCAGTCTCAATCTGCCGAAAAACAATGACTTCGACTTGGCAATTTTTCATTGTATGCTCATGATGCATCAGCTCCTATTTCAAAATGTCCCACACGTACACACAAAGAAATTTAACATCCACATAATGAATACCAACTGCAATTTTTTGTTGTACCAATGTGTTGTTACAATTTTAATGCTACATTGTTTTCATGTGTTTTTTTATATATTTTTTTTTATTTCAAAATCCATGTATGTACTATAGATGTGATCTGACATCTTTTTAAAACCAATTCTATGAATTAAATGTCTCAATAATATATTACATGTAATACAGACATTCCATGTCAATCATATTTAGGAATCAGCTTGAACTCGTCTTGCGCAATCAGTACCTTTTTATCATGTGTCATTTTTAATCTGTCAGTTCCTACTTGACGCTGCAGATTTTCGAATGATGATAAATCAATTTTTAGTTTGATGACTAAAGAGGTCAGCGTGAAAGCAGGGTTGCCACCTGATGATTTAAAAAATATATATATATAACCTTATTTTTATTTTATATTTATCCGAATCATATCATCTTCACGTCTAAGTACGACTCCCAAATGTAGATTTATTTTATTTTCAAAAAAACGGCCTTTAAAATAATTGAGGATAGGTCAGGATAGTTTAAAATGGTATATTTATATTTTTTAAGTGCTTCTTGAAATTGTTACTCTTATCAACTGTTATGCAGTATTGCAATTTTACATCTGATCCAGGTTTGGTACACACGAAATGAATGAGTATTCATCATCACATCAAAGATCTCCTGATCGTAGTAGTGAGGCATATGAATCATTTTCAAAATTAATCATTTTCGAAATGACAATCTACTCTCCTTCAACAGAAGCAATCTTCCTAACAAGCCTTCCATTGATATGCTCGGTGTAACTTTAACCGACCAGCTCAAGCACGAGGGCTCCACCGAAGACAGAGTCAAGTTAGCCTCTCAGAAGCTGGGCGTACTGTACAGAGCCTGCATATACTTCCCTGTACAAATCGCAAGTGCGCCCCACTGTAGAATTTTTCAGCCACTTCTTGTCGGGAGCCTCAAAATATCTGAAAAACTCTTGACTGCAGAAACAGGCGGTCCATTAGATAATTTCCCCCGTCTTAACAAATTGTTTGCAATTTTATGAGCACGGGCGTCGAGTGCGAATGCTGTCCTTGTTCTACTGAAATAAAAATCCTACAGTAGCAATAGGCAGCCCGCTCACTGGGTAGAGAAGATTATCTCCACATTTATGCACCTCTAACCACAGTTGACACAGGAAGAGGGAGAAATGTTTCCTGGCACTGTACACAAAAAAAAAAAACTTTACACACTTACAGGTATATATATATATATAGTTCTAAAAACATATCTGTGCACTTGGGGAAAAAACTGAATAAAAGTTTTTTTTTAAAATTGGTTTCATTGCTTAATTCCTCTTACAGATAATTTCTCTATATTTGTATCAAGCCTGTATGTATTCTCTTTGGATGCTGCGTATTTTCTTGTTAAACTATTCATTAAAATTTAATGATCTAGTTTGAAAAACAATAATTCAAATAGTAAAATAAAAATGAAATCATTGTTTCTTAACTGAAAGTCGTACACGCCAAAAACACATATTCCCATCATCGAAATGTAACACCTCATAGACACAACATCGTTACACATATCCAGGCAAAAAATACTTAACAGCCTACAGAAAAACATCAGAAAAATTGAAGACGACAAATGTCTAGTAAAAGCTATTAACGGGGAGATTCAAAATAATGATAATATTATTGTGGAATACGATAAACATGGTGTTTTTAAAGAGAAAAATATTTGTTACCTTTTTTTTTAAATTTTGCATGGGCTTAGCATTTATCAAAATATAATCAGAAATATTACACATTTCTGACCGTTCTACGCATGTTTTACAAAAACATTTAAAAAGTTGAATATCCTTAAAAAGTGCTGTGAAGGTTTTTCTGTAACTTGTCGATAAGATAAATTTAAAAAAAGAACACTGTGTAGTTTAATTTTTTCATGAACACTACGTAACTTAAATGTTTTTAAAAAAAAAACGCAATGATAAATGATTAAACATACTTTTCACCACCTTAACAATCATATTCGTATTTTAAATATTTTGTAAAACATACAATGGGACAGTCAGAAAAAGTAATATTTCCGATTAGATTTTGATAAACACCAAGCCTATGTAAATTTATAAAATAATTAATAAATATTTTTCCATTTAAAAACATAACGTTTATCGCATTGCGTAATAATACTATCATTATTTTGAATTAATAAATAATAACTCTCCGACGTCCCTCTCGCCCTTAAAGAACTCTTCAATGGAAAAATAACAAAATGATAAAATTATTTTCTAAATTTGTGCTTCTATATATATATGTTTAATTAATTTTTGTTTTAAGTTCACACTTCCCTAAACTCACTCCTCTTCTAAACACAAGCGTCCACTTCTATAGGAGCGAAACATAAATAAAATAAAAATTTGTGCTGACAAATTTTATAATTATTGTTAAGTAACATACTCTGTAAACTGGTTATTCTCCATATATAAAAATGAATGCCTGTCTGTCTGTCCCCTATTTTCTCGAAAATTACTCAACCGGTTGAAAATAGCACAGTATTAGTGCCGGGAAGGTTTAGAGAGTAGTTTGAATGAAATGCAATATGTAAAACTGTTGCTATAATGTTTTAAAATTAGTATGAAAAACATTGAACCCGCCATGCTGTATTCAGGTTAGCCCATAGATATATCACTCTGGTTACCCACAGATTACATATTCAAAAGAAGACGGTTTGTTTGGGTAGAATATTTTCAAAATGGAGAACACAAGTAGGTACCTACTTTAGAACTTTATTATTTAGATATATCTGGAATGAAATAAATTTTTTAAATGAATGCTTTTTTGTTTCTTTGTTTAGAGATAGTAATAGTCGTTACAGGGCATTACTTTCGCTGTCAAATCAATTATGGCACCCAAAAGACAAGCAAGAATTCACAACTTCATAACTTTATTCCAAAAAAAAAAAAATCCGGAGCAAGGCGGGGTCACATCAGCTACTCAGTTAATAAGTATATTTAAAAAAATACGTTCAATATGCAAACCTTTTACTCAATCAGCTTATAAAGGTCAAATTTTTAAATAGCTATTTAAAGGTCATTCATAAACCTTTACCCGGCGGGTAGAATGAACGGGTGGTGGCCATAGTTTAGCAGGTGAATGTGTATAAATCACTCCGTATCAATAATTGATTCCCTTATCAGTACACGGCTGCAAGCTCAATCTTATCACAGATTCATACACATTGTTTGAATTTGTGTTTTATACACCCGGTACAATACACATTTCAATGTTTTTAGCAGTGGCACCGCTGACTTTCTTTGTACTAAGCTAAATATTATACAACTAATACGGAATGCTGTAGAAATGAGATCTCTGAGACGAATGTGTGGTAAAACCATATATGATCGTGTGAAAAATGTTGAGATTCGTAAAGAATGCAAGGCTGATTGATGTATGCGTAATGAGCAAGTTTAAGAAAGGGACGCTTAGATGGTTCGGGCATGTACAGCGAATGAAGAAAGGAGTGTAAGGAGAATATATGACGTGAATGAATGTGAAAGGAAGAAGAAGCCGGGGACGCCCGAGGAAGACACATATAGACACATATGAAGACAAATACTTGAGTCTGGTCATGTCAGAGGTCGGAATAACAGAAGAGAATGTATGAGATGATGTATGAATGTGAATGAAGGAAGAAGTGTATGCCAAGATCGAGTTGTTTGGCAGTCTGTCCTCTCTGCCTACCCGTGCAGAAAAAAAAGGGCTTCATGGTTAGTTACAGCGCCTTTGAGGTGATTTTTCACAAAAACGGCGCTATACAAATCATCCAATTATTAATATTATTAAGATTGAAAAAATCTGTTTATTATGGTTCCACGATAATTCAACACAGGAATGAATCAGCGCTCTTTCAGAAGTGATACAAATTTTTGTTTATTTTAAATATTTATTTACTTTTCTTTCTTTTTTTAATTATTGAATATAATATTAAGAACTCTCAAAATGAAACATGAAACCAAAAGACACAGAAAAGAAAAAGATAACGATCGCAGCTGGGACTCGAACCCAGGACCTCATGGTCTATCCGGTACCTTGCGCTTAAATCCACCGAGATATAGCTACACCAAGCCGTCCCGTCATTTTTATCAGTTGATTACTTCAATTTCTAAGAACTGTTAATGTAACCTTCAATATTTTTGGCTGCTACCTTTTTATCATGACTACAAGATTCTACCCGAATTCATTTGTAATCTTTTTAGATAGTGTCTCGGATATACCTATCCGATTTAATTTACATGGAACATCAGTTGACGTTTTCTATAAATCTACCGTTCAGCTGCTACCACTATCTTTTTCTTTTCTGTGTCTTTTCGGTTTCATTTTTAGAGTTGTTACTAGTATCTTTAATGATTAAAAATATATTACAATGAGGTTTATAAGCTTCAATAAGTTATTCCAAAAATAAAAACATAATACATATTTTTTTATGGGCGGATTTTTTGCCTAGTGGCAATTTCTACCAACTAACGTGTAGTGGGAAAATGTATATGGTACAATAATGATTATTACACCTCACCACAGTGTGACCTTTCTCACGTAATGTGTTTAAAATAATATCTCGGGTAGGAAAGGATAAGGATGTCATGGCCCTCCACAGCATGTCCTGATTAATATAAAAAATAAATACATTCATTTTCTATAGTATTTTTAACCTCTGTTATTGTATTTGTACATAGTACTAGCTGATGTGTACCCGGCCTTGCTCGGGATTTTCTTTTTGGAATAAAGTTATGAAGTTGTGAATTCGTGTTTGTCATTAGGGTGCCATAATTGATTTGACAGCGAAAGTAACTATCTCCAAATAAAGAAACATTCATTTGAATATTTTATTTCATTCCAAACGTTTATTTTTTCAAAATATATCTAAATCATAAAGTTTTTAAGTAGGTACCTACTCGTGTTTTCCATTTTGAAAATATTCTACCCAAAAAAACCTTCTTCTTTTGAATATGCAATCTGTGGCTAACCAGAGTGTTATATCTATGGGCTAACCTAAATAAAACATGGCGGGTTCAATGTTTTTCATACTAATTCAAAAATGTTATAGCAACAGTTTTACATATTAGATTTCTTTCAAACTACTTTCTAAACCTTCCCGGCACTAATAAAAACAAACTGTATTCTCAGCGAAACCGGTATAGTAATTTTCGAGAACATCGGGAACAAACAAACTTACATTGATTTTTATATATATATATATATACATAATAATAGCGTACTACGTTATTTGATATTTTGTAAATAATTGATGAAGATAATCATTTTATATATTTTTCATATTGTTAAAATTGGGGGCATGGACAATAAAATAACTTGCACATAGAAATTATTTTGCCATTGAGGATGAGTCAAGCCGTGTTGATGTAATAATCATTGCAATTATTGTTTTATTTACCCTTTTAGTAGAACACCAGTTACTCAAATCAGGGACAAGGTTACATATTTTGAAAATAAATACTTCATTGATGACCTTTCACATTGTTGTTAATCAACGGTGACGGGATAAATCAACGCACATATGAATTGGCACTTTTTTTAAAAGTGACGTAAAGTCATTAAAAGTCCAAAAAAAAAGTGGCCTGAAAACCTAATCTAACCTGCTTAACCTTTTTTTATGGCTAAACTAAACGTAATACGCGCTCACAGATGGCGCTAATTTTAATATTTTAGAAAACAAAAAACACATTAAGCACGTATTTTGGGCAACCGAATTTTAGGTACTTTGCGATAAGAATTTTCAACATTCTTCCGGTTAGCATCAAAAAATCTGTGTAATGTAAAAAATTGGATTAAAAGTTATGATAGGGCATTTACCGGTGCACTCACCCAAATTAGAAATTATTGATTTAACCATTTACGGAGCATATCTTAATATAAGTGTTATATTCATAGGTATTATAAAATAATATGCAGAATGACTGCATCAACACAGGCTAGCCTAGTGCCTAGTGCCTAGTGAGGCGGGTTATGTGAAACTTCAACTATAACTGTTATTATGTTATTTTCTATTTTCCTTCTTATATTTCTAGTTTATAAACCACTGTACACTTACATTATTATATTATACATGTATTTTAGTTATAGTTAAACTTAATTACAATAAAGATATTATTATTAATGCTTTTAAATATTAAAATGAATTGTTTGTTGGCTGGTGTTTGCACAGAATATTTTTTTTATTTTTTATTTTTTTTTATTTAATATAATAATTTTTTTACAGAGAGTATATAAAAATAAGACATGATTCATATAGTGTAACAAAAAATATATTATAGCTATTCCTCACCATAAAGAAACAAGGTTCTTGTGTTTGGTGAGTGATTATCGCTTAATTAATCAAATCATAACTTAAAGTATTGTTGTACAATAGCAGGAAAATATGAATTTGTCGTGTAAATTTTGTAATTTATCACTAGTAATAGTATTAAAGAAAATGAAAAGAAAGTAGAAGAAAAGAAGAGAAGATAATAATAAAAGACAAAAAAATCTAATAATAATAATTTTTTTTTTTTTAAATTGTTACAGTAGTTTGAGGTAATTTTTTAATCTATGTTGAAATTCATGGATATTTTCTATAATTTTAAGATCAGTTGGCAGATTGTTAAAAAAAGTTATTCCTAGATATAGGTATGTGTTTTGCGTATGCTTAGTATTGAATGGCGGGATTTTAATGTTTTGTTGATACCTTGCGGATATATTAAATTGTAATTTATTTAACGTTTTTTCTTTAAAGATTTGAATAATTGCATATTTTTTATAAATTTTATCTACTGTAGGTACATTGAATATTGTAAAAAGCTTTTCAGTGGAAAATGATGATGGTTTTTTTAAAATTACCTTTATTATCAATCTTTGAATTATTTTAAGTGGACTTAAAATATTATCATATGTTCCCCCCAGCCAATAATTCCATATTGTAAAATAGACTGAACAATTGCATAGTACACTCTTTTTAGGTTTTCTAGTCTAAGAATATTTCTTAGTCTTATAAATATATATATACATTTTCTAATTCGTTTAACAAGTTCACAAATATGTGTTTTCCATTTAAAATGCTGGTCTATATATACACCAAGGTATTTAATTTCGGAAGTTGGACTAAGTATTGAACATGCTTGATTACAATTGATTCTGTTGCAGTTACTTTGGTGTATTATAATTTTTATTTCTGGTTTTGATTTAAATTTATTGATAGAGAAAGGAATAAATTTTGTTTTTCCAGTGTTAAGGGAGAGTAGATTATTATCGAACCAATTTTTTAATATATTAATATCAGTATTTGCTAGCTTGTTAATAGAATTCCAGTCAGTACCTTCAATTATTATGACAGTGTCGTCAGCATAAGATATTATTTTTCCGTTTAGCTTTTGCATGAATATGTCATTTACATAGATGATAAAAAGTAGAGGTCCCAGTACTGTACCTTGAGGTATGCCAAAATTACTTGTTTTTTTATGACTAAGTACCTCGTTTATTTTTACCACTTGAGGACGTTTGAAAAGATAGCTTTTTATCCATTCCAGAGCTGTACTATTTATTCCAATGTTGCTTAATTTAATTATAAGTTTGTCATGAGATATGCTATATGAAATGGAATAAATTATTACTCTAGATTTAACCCCAAGTCCTACAAGAAACTTTAAAAAATAGGTTAGCTATATAAATGCTGTAAAACTTAGATATTCGGTATTTTTATAAGTTTCTGAGATGACTTAAGTTTCAAACTTATAATAACAATTTATTCTATTTCATATTCCGTGTGTACACTCGCCAACAAACAATTCACGTCAATATTTAAGAGCATTATGCGCTAAAAGTGTTTTTTTCGAAAATATTTGAATTAGCGCCATCTGTGAACGCTTATCACGTTTCGTTTAACCTTAATAAAATAAAAAAACGGTTAATTAGGTATTGAGGCTAGTTTTTTTTTGGTCTACAATAACTCCAGAGGCCCTGAGGAAAATAATTTCCTTCTGGACCTGCCATCTTTTCGGATTCTGTGTGGAGGATTTTTTTAAGGAAAAGAAGAAAGGGAAGTTCCATGAGGGAAAAAGATATGCGGGGTGGTTAGGAATCTGAGGGTCAGTGTCTCTAGGAGTGACGGACGTATGAATTCATCCCTCCAACTGCAATGCAAGGCGATGGGTCGAGAGAGTCCGGCTGGAGAGGTCAACGGGTCTCCCCATAACGGCCTCCTGAATTAATTAAATCACTTTGTGTGGATGCATATGTGTGTTGAATTGTCATGAAACCCTGATAACAATTACCTTTACATTCAATTCACCCATACCTGATAATTTTTCGCTAATATACTTTCAAATTCATATACAAGGTGTGATAAAAAAATTCGGTGAATGAATTTTTATAGCAGAAACTGCTGGCGCTAGATCTATTTGAAGCAATAAATCCGATAGCCTGATCCTTTTAGATAGTCAGTGTCAAGTTTGAACAAGTTGTGACTTGTCAGTCGGCTTCCAGAGCCGAAAGAGTGACGTCATGTTTACCGTGTCTTGTGGATTTCGAACAATGCGTTTACATTAAGTTTTGTTTTAAGTTGCAAAAAATGTGCCTAAGAAGCTCATGGAATGTTAACACGTTCATTGCTAACTAAAATTCGTACATATTAATGCCATGCTGCGAACATTTGACTGAAAGGTCGAGCGAACTAAAGGAGTGTTTACATGAGCATAATATTGTATAGACATCATAATTTACTGTTTTTTTTTTTCAGAAAGAAAATGAGAAAGAGGAATGTGTAATGTTTTATTTATTATGGGGAACTAAAGGAGTATTTACATGCGGAAAAATTTCGTATGGACGTAAACGTAAACGTAAACGCTGCTTTATGCACGACAATGACAAAACGCTTCTAACGACCGGTATGAATGACGGATCTATACAAACTGCCGAACAGTGACAGTGCCTAGCGCTGAGGCTAGAAACGACTCAAAACCACATGGCTGCATCTGTTTTAGACCGGAAATGGAACAGACGGCGCAACGAGCCTCGCGCGATGCGCGCATGCCGGTCATATTACTGTCAACGCGTGACGCGCGGTGTCAGCAATGAACGTGTTAAAATCAGTGTATGGCGATAAGTGATGACTCTGAAGACTGTTTACAAGTGGTATGAGGGATTTAAAATCAGAAATGAGTCGGTTGAAGACGAGCAATGGTCGGGATGTCCTTAGACCTCAAAAATAGATGAAAATGTGCGAAAAGTGGCATAAAATGGTTTGTTCAAACATGCGATTGACTATTCAAGAGTTTACAGAAAAACTGAACATCTCGTATGGGTCCATGCAAAGCATTTTAACCGATAATAATTTGCAAATGAGACAAGCGAGTGCGATATTTGTTCCCAGACTTTTGGCTGAGAAACAGAAGGAAAGTCGTGTGTCAGTTTGCACGGAATTGAAGGTTCGTCTTGAAGCAGATCCGGACTTCATGGCCAAAATTATAACTGGAGATGAATGTTGGGTGTGTGGATATGACCCTGAGATGAAAATTCAAAGTTCCCAATGGAAAACGAGTGGCTCTCCTCACCCTAAGAAGGCACATCAGTCAAAGTCGAATGTCAAGGTCATGCTCATTTGTTTTATTTTGATAGTGAGGGCATAGTGTAATCAGAGTTCGTTCCAAGGGGAACAACTATAAACTCCGAATATTACATGGGTTTACTGCAACGTTTGCAGAACGATGTACAGAGAAAGAGACCACAAAAATGAGCCAATGGCTTCCTCCTTCATCACAACGCGCCGTGCCACGCCTCACTTCTGATTCACACCGTTTTTTCCGAAAAAAAAGGTTCCTGTCTATCCACATCCGCCTCACTCTCCAGATTTGGTACCATGCAACTTCTAGCTCTTCCCAAAAATAAAACCGTGCTAAAAGGAAAACATTTTGATGCCATTCCCGACATTGAGAGGGCCCGCTGAAGGCCCTTCCTAAAGAATTCTTCCAAATATGCTTCCAATCATGGAATCAACGTTGAGATAAGTGCATGGCTAGCCAAGGAGAGTACTTTGAAGGAGATTAATTCAAATTTGATGGAAGCTTATTGCTTTATTCATAATTAAATTTTCACCGTATTTTTTTAATACGCCTCGTATATTATGTTTCTGAAAATATTTATTTGGTTTTCAAAATTTCTAATGATTAATTTGTTTCGTTTTTACCAACCAGAGCTGTCATTTCATTTGGGTGAGTGGCATTATCTAATCTTTAGGAATGTGCATTTATCAACCCCCCCCCCTCTATTTTGCATGTTTTATTGAATGACAAACTGCATTTATATTGCACACTTCAAAATAATTTATATACAGTAATTCCGTATTATTTGTAGGTCTTAAGTTATTGCAATAAAATGCGAATATCAAGACCAGTGATAATTTTTTTTGTAATTATACACATGCAGCAGTGGGACTATAGCATAAAATAAATAGTAAAATACAACAAAGGCTCTCGATTACGAATCCGAAGGTCGCAGGTTCAAATCCCGGCGTGCGCAAGTAAATTTTATTTAATTAATTTGCTTTGTTTCACAATTTTTTTTTTTTTTTTTTTTTTACATGAATACCCCACAAGAGTCTCAACTGCTCCCAACCGTCTGGAGCCAGTGAGACTATGGCATCCCCAATTGGGAAATGTTGTGAGGCTGAAGGTATAGGGGAGGGGAAGGAGAAGGGGAAGAGGAAGGTGGGGAAATTCCTGGCTATTCAGATCTGGTCACCAAACACGGCTAAAAGCCATTTCAAGCAACGTTTCAATTCTGAATGGTGGTATTTCACCAGGGCGATATTGAAAGTATCTTCCACTCTGGAACGTGCGCAAATATACCATACATTATTTTTTAATTAATTAATTGTGTAACAGCACAAATCAATTAAATAAAATTTAGTTGCGCACGCCGGGATTTGAACCCGCGACCTTCCGATTCGTAGTCGAGAGCCTTACCCCTCGACCATGGAGGCCGTCATGTTAATTAGTTCATTTAAAAATAATATATACTATCTTTGCGCACGTTCCAGAGTGGAAGATACTCTCATTCCTGGAAGATTCCTCTTCCCCTTCTCCTTCCCCTCCCCAATATCTTCAGCCTCACAACATTCCCCAATTGGGAATTCCATAGTCTCACTGGCTCTAGACGGTTGGGAGCAGTTGGGACTCTTGTGCGGTATTCATGTAAAAAAAAAATGAGACAAATTGAATATTTAGTTGATGTATTTTATGAAGGCTATCTATTCTATCTATGTTACCTACTGTGATGTGTTTTGCACCTGTGACACTATTGTAATTTGAATTTTATGATGAAATATGTACAGGGCATATACGAGTACAATATAATAAATAAATATTTACTGAATCTATTTATAATATAAAACGTAATCTACATATACCAGCACTTTGATGAATCCTACAAATTATTGTAGCGTAGGTAATGTAGTGCTAATGATTTGTGTTATGATATTGTTTGTTATTATATAAATGTATTTTTTTAATATTGTTTAACATGATTATCAGTTTTACAATTTTTTATTTATTATTTATTTTTTTAATCAAAACTTTATGATTTAAAAACTTTAAGTAGGTACCTACTTATCATTTTCGATAGTTCATTATATTCTGTTTTTAAAATCTATGTATCAGCTGGGTGTAAAATGAAATTAAATAAAAAGTAATTTCTTTGGTGGTTAAATGGGTATTTTAAAGCTCCATATCTTATTTTGGAAAAAAACATCGCGAGTTGAAAAGAGTTGTGTTGGCCCAGAATTCCTTTTTTTTTTAAACTCTATCTTATTTGTTTCAATCCTTTTAAAATAACTTTTGTGTTTAAATTGTTATTTTCTTATATTCATAGATCCGGGGAGATATGGACAGTCAGGTTTTACTGCCGATGCCAGCGGGAGTGGAAAAGATTGGTCAAGCAGAAGATGACTGGATTAAAAGGTGACATTTTAAACTTTTTTTTTTTTTATACGATGCCTACACAAGTTCCCTCTTTGTCAAAAGAGGAGGGTGAAAGCCTGAGTGGTGTTTCATTAATACCATTTATAATGTTATTCATCAATGTTTCATTTATAGCCGGGGAGAAAAGATGGACGTTTACTTAAAAACCAACATCGAAGGCGTAGTAATCCAGTGGGCCACGCAGATCAACAACGTCCTGAAAGAAGAGTCTAGTGTGGCCTTCAAGAAAACCCCCTTTCCCCTGCCCACAGCCGACATCGAGTACTGGATCTCCCGTCTCAAGAACCTGGAGGGGATATACTCGCAGCTCCGGGACCCCCGAGTCAAGAAGATGGCCACGTATCTGGAAATGACGGACAGCGTGTATCTGCAGTGTTTCAGGACAATGATGACCAATCTTATAGCAGGTATGTCTATTTTTAGGCAAACCGTTAATAGACTCAATCTCTATCTCTCTTTCTCACAATTTATTTTTTTGTTATTGTGAAATATAGTGTATCCAATAACATTTCACACATCACATCATCATAATATATTACATTAATAACAGTTCACAAAAAATCAGATTATGATAATTACATTAATAACATCAGTTAGAGACACAGTCTTGTGTTAAACTAAGTATTTATTGTCATCTTGAAGTCACTGAAGTTTATATAAATGAAAAATCTCTACACCAGAAGAAAGATAGTTTAGGTATGTAATCATTCTTCCCAAGAGCAGTTCGCTTCAAAACCTTACCACACAAATTCTGGGGTCATACATATCTGTGTGCCATATGTCAGACGTGTGGCACACAGGCAAATTGTAGGGGGTAGCTGATCCCGATCTGCGAAGAGGGCTGGAGGGGAGGGAGATTCAACCTATCGTTACTTTGCGAAGGGAGAACGATACCAACAAATTAACGACTTTTGAATTTGCACAAAACTTCCTATTGTACAATCTTCCAGATTTGTACAAAATCCTTTGCACAAATTTGCTCCGCGGGCCTTGTTGGTTGATGCGAGGGTCTGGGTCCAGAGGTTGGTGGTAGTCCAGGAGGAGTCCAGGGTCAGCGGTGGTCAGAATGAAGAAGAAGGCAAGTTGAGTGAGGTGGGGCAGTCAAGGTAGAGTGTTTGTCGGGGCGAGGGTTGCTGGCTGACTGGTTAAATCTGGTTTTTAAATACTAAATACTACAAAGGAGCTAGCTCTCCGTGGCAGGATCATACTAACCAAATGCATCCAAGGAGTTTTGTTCGTCTTCTATTCTAGGAGCAGTGGAGGCTCGAGACATTGTGTTGCACCAGAAGCCCTTGGTTTTCCACTTTGAGACATTCCAGAACACTAATTTCACGGAAAGCAAAGTCCTTATTCGACCAATGGTGCACTGCATCGGCTTGCTGTGGGGCAACTCGCAGTATTACTGTAAAACTGACAGAATTACTGGTAAATAAACAGCATTAATTATTGTAAAACTCTCTTAAGAAGTTTTCTAAGGGACCGAAAAAAAAAACTACTTAAGAGAGTTTCACTTATTTTCATTGAATTATTTATAGCAGTTTCTCTCTTTGAAGTAATTATCAAACTGTGGTTCAGCTACTTACAGTAAACTTATTTATATATTCGCAAATGTTTTTAAATGATCTTGAATGTACACGAATGTTCTAAAATGTTTTCAAATGTTTTTGTATTCCTTTGCATAGGTACAAACTTAGTTAAACTTAAACAAAACAGATATTAATTTTGAAGTTACTTTCACAGTTTTATTGCGTCAAGTATGTAACATGATGATTGAAAAAGCCTCATCATCGTGTGACCCATCATCTATATTTTTTGGAGAAGCAATTGAGCAGGCCGCTAAAATTCACGGAGTCGTTGAAATTTTGGAATATTTTCTGTAAGAAGCAAATTCAATTTTACAATACGTATTGTACAATTTTCATGTTTTTATTCATTTAAAAAAATCTTGTTTTCGTTTAGGCAAACTTATGAAATGAACAAGGCAAAAGTGGCGACATTTTTCCCCGCCGACTTTGTGCCGATAATGTGGAATTTCGATTTTGAAAAGGTGTTCTCTCGATTCCTGACTTTTTTCAAGCGACTGAAGATGGTGGAAGAAATGCTACAAACCACTGTGGAGATGCTCAAGTTGGAGAAAGTGGAATATTCTGGAATAAGAGGACGAGCCTTCAGTGCTAATACGATAAGTGTAATACAAACTTTCACTGCTTTCATCAATCAAACTGAGCGACTGCCAGGTTAAAATTTGGCTCAAACTTATAATCTTGGTGTTTCCAATGTGACTAAGCATAACTTTCGCTCAGCGGTATACTTAAATTAAAAAAAAACTTTATTTGTAAATTATTTTATAAATAAAGGGGTTTTGAATACCCTTACCCCTACCCAGTAGTTTTTATCTTATTTCGAAGGTCAAGTGTGCAAAATTTCATCAAGCTTGGAATAAAACTGTAGATTTGTATACAAAACAAACACCGCCCCCGCCTGGGAGATTTTTTTTATACAATAGAAGATGTTCAGTAAAAAAGCTTCACGTTTGTTCTATGCGTTCCAGGTGATTTTTTTGTTCACATTATTTTTAGATATACGAGAGGTATACCCAGCTCTACCAAAAGATGTTCCAAATTCAGTATAACCCGTTGGATCCTGAAGATGAGGCGTTTCTGGTAGACTTTCAAAGGTTCTCGCTGAATGTGGCGGACATCGATCGTAGATTGGCGAAAATATTTGGGGAGGCTTTCGATGAGTGCGCCAACCTTGAAAGCATGTTTAAGGTATTTACATAACCTGTTGTTTACAGTGGCGTGCTTTGCTCTATGACAGAGGGTAGGCTGAAGTATTTACGATTGTAATTGCATAAAATCAAGGTCCGTTCAAATCGTCCGTGCTGTTAAACGATTTGCCGGCCTCTGTGTTTCCTCCCTCGTACAACATGGGTCTCTTCAAGACCCATATTCACTCCTTCTCAAAAATACCCTGCACACAGAATCCTCAAAGATGATATAGGCTCTGAGGAAAATAATTTCGTGAATTCTTTGTCAAACGAAGCGTTTTCTTCGCTACTATTGCTTTGTGTGACCGAGCCTTAACAATTTGGTTCATTTTCTTACAGCCAATTCAAATCCTTGGGGATTTGGCCCACAGACCTTGCATACTTCTAGAGCTACAACCAAGATATGGAAAACTTGTCACACTGCTGAAAAGTGAGTTGGATCAAGTCAGTGACATGTTCGATGAAGGTAACCGGGTAAGCACATCCACCCATTCTCTGATAATATTGATTAATCACCATACGAAGAAGAAGAATCGAAAAATGATTTAAAAAAAACATAAATATTTTCATAAAACCTACTGTACGTGTGTAACATAACATTAAACTGTTGGTAACCGTTTTAATACCGAAACGGTTATAAAAGTTTGGCGGATTTTGGAATAACCTTTTTTTTTAAATGTAACTACGCCGCAATAAACCCGCTTGAAATGATTCCAACAGTGCACTAAATTCGTTGAATAATTCCACGCAAAACATTCAAAACAGCTCCCCGGAACACTGTTATAAGCCGTAACCCGCTACAAAGAAACGCTTTCTCGTTAAATGCTTTCGCGTTAATCGCTTTCGTCCAAAACTTCATCGATGACTGTTGCTACGAAATGCTTTCAGACAACTGTTTCTAAATAAAAAAATTGAATGAATCAACTGAAACGCCCACCTTTAGTACGTCGGACCTGTTGAAATAGTTGATTATTTTGGTATTGAGTATTTTTGTAATAATTAAATGTTTTCTTCCAGCTGTACACTAAGACGAAACGTAGGCCAATGATTGACGCCTTCTACCCTCCAGTTGCTGGGATGCTCTGGTGGATGTTCAAACTGCGGCAACGGATAACAGTTCCGATGGCTGAATTTGTGCAAATTGATGACCCGTAAGATGTCTTCAATAAAAAAATTATTTGGCTTTGTTTTCGTAAAGTTTATAGAAGTTAGTAAATAGATACATTATGCATTTATTATTGTTGTGTGGAAAGTGCTGAGTCAGTGACCGCCGGCTGGTTGCCGTCTCAGCAATCTTGAGTACAAAATGACGACACGTCTGTTTGGTGAAGAGTTCGTTTATTAATTGTTTTGGTTGGTGGTTAGTATGTGTTCATATAGAGAACATTTAAGTAGGGGGAGCGCGACTTCACATAGCCGCTGTAAAAGCGTTGACTACTCTTGAATAAACAGAGAGAAATACTTCTAATATAGTTTTTCATACAGAGTAATTCTAATTCCAAGCCCCGATGATGATGTAAGAAATATGTTTTTTTTTTCAGAATTGTTTCATCCGAGAGTGCTAAAGAAACACAAGCAAAATATGAAGATCTTCTGAAGCGATTGAATGATTTTGATGAAAAACTTTTCAATAGGTGGAAAGATTCTATCCCAAGCATCTGCTTTGAGTATTTGAACAACTACCTTCTGGTTAAACAAGATGCATTATTGAAACTAAACTTTCACGATGAGGTATGTTTGAAAATTGCCCTGTTATATAATGTGGGTGCTAGTGCCACAGGATCTATGCACGTGGTTAGTGTAAATCAGGGATGTACAGACCGCGGGCCGCATGCAGCCGCCCACTGGAATTTTGACTGCGGCACACAACCGCATTTAATATTTTCAAAAATATTGATATAAATTATACCAGGGGTGTTAGTTGAAGTTTGCCGGTTTTTTCAATAAAGAAAACGCTTAATTCTCAAGGGAATCTCAACATTTTTTTTATTCCAAGTATTGACCATCGGATTCTATACATTTTGCCCATCTTTGAGGCAAATCATGGATACCATTCCAAAAAAAAAATTTCTCTTTCGAGGCAAACCATTCGACGAGCCATTTTTCGACTTTTTCAAAATTGGCGAAGCGCTGCTCTGCGAGTGAGTGTCCCATCAATGCGAAAAGGTGATAGTCGGACGGGGCAAGGTCTGGAGAGTACGGCGGGTGCGATAATATTTCCCAATTCAATGCTTTGAGAGTGTTCTTCACTACTTTAGCTGTATGAGGCGGTTTGGCGGTTTTTTCGATTTGTCTCTCGTTCATTTGGTGTGGTACCCATTTTCCATACTTTTGGATCTTTCCCATGGCTTTTAAACGTTAAAAAATTGCTCCTCGGGTCACATTAAGTGTTTGGGCCAATTGTTGTTGTGATTGGGTTGGGTCTTCAGTCTTCATCCAATAACGCCTGCAATTCCTCGTCTTCAACTTTTTCGTTGCACCAGGATGTTCATTATCTGTTAAGTCGAAATCTCCACTTTTAAATTGATGAAACCATGTCTCACATGTTCTAATCACTAGAGCATGTTCACCATAAGTTTCTACCAGCAACCGATGAGCTTCAACTGCTTTTTCTTTTGATGAAATAAGAAAAGCAACGAATGCCGCAAATGCGATTTACTTGGAACGAAACTCGACATATTCACTGAGGTAACCAACTATGACACTATTATTTTGGCAGAATGTAACTTGTGTATTTTTGAAGGTTAATGTTCATAGAAAAATATGACATAGTTGCCAAATCATAGAAATGTATACATATCTCTAGTGACATCTATGAGTAAAACCGGCAAACTTCAACTAACACCCCTGGTAGCGATAATTTGAAATTCTCGCCGCGCATTGCGGTTGAAAATGTGGAAGCAGAAGTTCAGATGGAGCTTATTGATCTACAAAACGATGACAATCTTCGCCATAAGTTTTAATGGTGATCTGCTAAATTTTAAAATGTTCAAGTTTATTTGGGTAAACCCATACTCACCAATGTCGCCAATCAAATTGAATGTTTTGTAAATAAAAATACATATTTTTACAACTATAATATTGTGTGCAATAACTATATTTCGTATACGGTCCTCCTCTTAAAAAGTCTGTGCACCCCTGTTGTAAATGAAAATATCATTAAAATTTTTTTACAAGAAATGCTTTGTGTACACCACTGTTTAATATATAAATATTAATTTCCTAAATAAACTGCATAAAAAGATTAAATTTACCATAGAAATAGGACAAATTTTTTAGGTTTAAATATTTCTATTGATAAAAGAGTTATACATAATTCTTCTAATCATCCTTTTGCTAAAAAAATATCAGCTTTTCATTCCATGCATAGTACATTAGTTAATGTTCCTCTATCCAAAAAATAATTTTAACAAAGAATATATTCTTAAACAGATTAATAATAATAATAATAATAATTGGATTACTTCTATAGCGCCGTTTTCGTGAGAAAATCACCTCAAGGGCGCTTTACAATTAATAAAATAACATATACAACCAATACCTTACAGTTAAACTTTATTACTAATGGCATATAAGTAAGACTTATGGCTAGGGACTAACTACTGAGACCTACAATTAGTGACTCACATCTACGGCTTATAGGTAGTCACTCACCAACTAAAAGTTATAGCTAGTGACAATTTAAACTTAAGTAGGCATAACTAGAATAAAAACCTAACACATATATAAACCCAGTACCCATTTAAAACTAATACATATCTATGACCAAGTGCATATTGTGTATACAATACTGCAAAATGACGTACAACTATGGCTTAAAACTAGAGTCTTACAACTAACATACCTATTTATAATAATATAAATACATGTATGATTATTGCTCGTGCTGTCAGTGGTAAAGCACCCAAAAGTGTAATAATTTTTATCGAAATTAAAGAAGGTAGTCTGGGCGGTAGAAGGTAAATAGGAATATAAGTAATTCTCTTGGACTGAGTACTCGAAAACACCATTAGACCAATGGGGTCGTTATTCTGGAAACGATAATTTAAAAAGATGAGTCTTTAGTTTTGTTCTGAATTCAGTAGAGCTGTCGATTTTTCTCAAATATGAAGGGAGTTTGTTCCAGGCTGTTGGGTCTGCCACCGCAAAAGCTCGGTCTCCGAAATTGGTATTGGGATTGCGTTTAGGTACTGAGAGTCTTCCTATGGCTGTTGAAGACGCTGATCGAAGAGATGATTGCCTAGTGTTGACATCGTTTGGAGTGCATAGTTCCGCCAAGTAGGGTGGTGCCATGTCGTGTATCGCCTTAAAAACCATCCAGCATAGTTTAAACTGGATCCTCTCAGGACACTTAAGCCAATGAAGGTTCCGCAGATGTTGAGATATGTGGGAGTATTTGGAAACGCCGGTTATCAGCCTTGCTGCAGCATTGAAAACTGACGAACTGACGAAGCGAACTGACTGAAGTCTGTCAGTATATATTTTGGGGAGACTTGCGTATATGCCGTTGCAGTAATCAAGTCGAGAAACAATGTAAAAATTTACCAGCATCTTTGTGCCATTAGCTGGAATATTTCTCCGTATTGATTTGATTTGGCGCAGGTGAAAGAAACCTGCGCTTACTGTCTTGTTAATCTGGGATTTGAGTGATAGATCTGCATCTAGATGCACACCTAGAAGTTTAACGCCTGTTTTAGGGATGATGTTACAGCCCGAAGTAGTGAGAGGAGATTTATCTAACATTGATTGGCGCTTTTTTGTTGCTGTCCAAAGAAATTCTGTTTTGGATGGATTTAATCTTAATTTGTTCGAAGACATCCATTTTGTAATGGCGGCAATGCATTTGACAGTAATTTCCTTTAATTTGTCTTTCTCATTCGGTGCACAATAGAAGTAGATTTGCTGATCGTCAGCATAGCAATGGGAAAGAAGTCCAAATGATTCTATTATTTTGGTAACATCGTTGATGAACAAAATAAAAAGTAGGGGTCCCAGCACTGAACCCTGGGGGACTCCAGAAGTAAGGGTTACAAAGGGAGAGTTTTTACCACTCGCTTGTACAGATTGGGTTCGGCCACAGAGGTAGGATTTAATCCACTGAATGATTTCGCCACCCAGTCCAAAAGTCTTTTCCAGTCTATCGATCAATATATTATGATCGATGGTGTCAAATGCTGCACTCAAATCTAATAATGATAGCAAAGCTAGCTTACCTGACTCGTTTGCAAGCATCAAATCTGACAACACGCGCAATAATCCAGTCTCTGTAGAATGGTGCTTCCTATACGCTGACTGGTATTTTGAAAGTAGTTCATTTTTCGCCAGATGGGCAGTAATCTGCCTGATCACAATTTTTTCAAGGACTTTTGAAATAAATGGAAGATTTGACACGGGGCGATAATTACTCAAATCTTCAGCATCTAGTTGTGGTTTTTTTAGAATCGGTGAAACAAGGGCCTCTTTGAGCAGTAGTGGCACCTCGCCTAAGTCGAAAGTTTTATTGTAGAGGAACACTAGGAAGGGCACAACATGTTTAAGACATTTTTGAGGAGCCACGTTGGAATCGGGTCTAATCCACATTGTTTATTTAGAGAACTAGACACAATTTTTGTGACTTCTGCCGATGTTGTGTGTGTGAATTTTATCAAAGATTCACCGTTGTAGGTGGTGAATGTAGGTGGAGGTGCTGACGCTGTCGTGGCTCGGATGTTTTGAATCTTTTCTAGGAAAAAGTCTGAAAAATCTTTCGGACTTAGCGCAGCTGTAGTTGAATTTTCTGACTCACCCATGACAGTTTTGAGCGAGTTCCAAAGTCGTTGGGGGTCAGAATCTTCACCCTCAATCTTCGATGTCCAGTACTCCGATCTTTTTCTCCGAATTTCGTCCCTGTATTCATCTTGCGCATTAACCCAAGCCTCCCTTTGACTGGTTAACTTTCCGCGCCTGAAAATCCGCTCAAGTCGGCGCATGGTCCTCTTCTTTTCGCGGCATTCTGTATCAAACCAGGAATCCGATTTGCGAACAGCGCAGGTTTTGGTAGAAAAGGGTGCATATTTGTTTAAGATGGCGGTTAAGGTACCATTATAAACATCTACTAGGCCGGATGTAGAAATGGCATTCCTAGCAAAGTCGTGTTTGACAAGGATGGATGACTTCAGGTCTTCCTCGAACAGGTCGAAGTCAAACTTTCGCCACGCTCTGGTCGTTTTCGTTTTGTAGACTAGTTTGGGAGGGTTGAACTCAACCTCCGTAAGAACGAGTCTATGGTCCGAGAGTCCCACGTCTATGACTTCTGTTATGAGGGGTGGATCAGAATTTCTCGATATGAAAACATCAAGTATTCCACCTGCATTATGAGTCGGACTATCTACCCATTGCTTACATCCGTAGCACTCTAGGACATCAATAAATTTTATCCCGTTACCGTCTGTTTTCCTATCTATAGGTTTGCTTTAAAACATGGTTAAAAAATTACGATAGAAATGCACCCTGTATAATAAAAAAAAAACGTTTTTGTTACACAAACAAGTTTTCTTCGATTTCGCAGAAATGTTTCATTAAATAGCCACTTCCTTTCTATGTGCATACATATTTAGAAATGTATTAAAAAATTGTATTTTAAATTTCTGCTGTACAATCAACCTCATTGTTTTAAAACTGTGTACCTACAACACAAACAGTTCTACCAAGGGTATTTGATAATCACAATTGTATATTATTAATTAAAATATTAATTAAATCGATTAAATACATATAATAAAAATTAACTACTTTCTTACCTAGCGCCTAGTTAACGTTAATTATAATTTTTCTCATAATTTATTTCTTTCCAATGCTTTCCATTCTTTGAATCTCATTTTATTTATTTCTTATTGCTTTGATAATTTATTCTTCATATTGGCCCTGTTCTGTTAAATTTAGCAAATTCCACACAAAAACTATTCCAAAGCTTCCATTCTAATTTTACACCCTTCTTTGTCTGTGGCAATAAGTATTGACAAATTTTTTTTTTTAAGTATTCATTAATTTAGTCTACATAATTCTTAATTAATAATTGTTTTACTTGACTCAAATAATGTAGCAATTATTTATTTCCGAAGGAGATTTATGTCACTTGTACAAAGGTTTTCAAGGGACAGTTTGCAAATAAAATTTTCTTCAGGTGTCCTCTCCTGTTGGACGTTGGCCAACTTTAAACAATCGGTCAATCAATGCGCCTATCAAGCCAGTACTTTTTTAATTCATATTGCATCAAAATATAAACAAAAATCAATACGGTGGGACCATGCAATTGGTTGTGGTGCAGTTTGATGCAAATTTTGTTTAATTATGAAAATATTGTGTTTAACAAAGAAAGTAAGAAACGCATCATTTGTTGTAAAGACCCTGTGTTTAACAAAGAAAGTAAGAAACGCATTATTTGTTGTAAAGACCCTGTGTTTAACAAAGAAAGCAAGAAACGCATCATTTGTTGTAAAGACCCTGTGTTTAACAAAGAAAGTAAGAAACGCATTATTTGTTCTAAAGACACTGCCCTTTAACATCACATTTACTAACTTTTTTACCTCGAGTACAATTTATTATTGAATTAATCCTTCAAATGTTACCACTTTTGTAATTAATGAACCCAATTATGTATTATCAATTTTGCTTTGTAATGTATATAAGAAATTATAGTTATATGAATAGGTTACTCATTGTTCTTCACTTAATTTCGTATGTAGGTAAAAATTGTAAAATAATTATTTATTTTTATACTAGATTGTGATGGTTTAATTGCATTTTGTATTTAAAATTAAATCTTCATCACTGTTTCAATCAAGTATTACGCATAATTTGTAGAGGGTAAAACTGTCAATATTATATTTTTTGTTCCTCTCATTGAATAGGCATCGTAAGACCTTTTAGTCAAAGGGCTGGCGTACTTACAAATCAATAAAATTGCACTTGAATTATTGTCTTATTTAATGTAAATTATATTTATGATATTGTAGTACATATGTTTTTTGCATAAAGTCAAGGTTTTTTGTCATTGTGAGAATCATAGGGCATTCTTCTAAACCGTGCATTTAAAACTGTATGTTAATTAGTCTTCAACAAACTATATACGTATATCTTTTGAATAAAGTTAAAATGGTAAAATTAATTATCAGTCTAGTACGCGAGTACGCATATAGTCCGTCGCTGAGAATCTGTCACCGCGTAAATCATTCCCAAAGGCCATTTTTCCCATTTTTACACGAAATTCACAAATTTTTAGGTAAATGACCGCAAATTTTCGTATTTTCATCGCGATACTCTTATATTTTAAAATAAAGAAGTAATATTGTGCGTTATAAATATGTATTTCATTGTCAACGGTTTTGACAAGCTTGAATAGCCATAAAAACGAATGCAGCTTGCTTTATGTCAAAAACGCCGCCTACTATATTTATTTTTACGATTGAAAAAAAAATTATTTGAAAGCATAAATTTTTAAATAAAAAGTTAAAGAAACCAAAAATATTAATTACTTTCATTGCAGAATACCCAAAAGGGAATATAACATCACTTTTCCCCAAAAAATAACGCGAATATCGTTTATGTCACCTGTAAAGTTTTCTCTTGTTTGCAAATAAAAGCAATCCATGATACATTTCTCTATATTTGGGTTAGAAATCTTTAGAACGTACACGTCAAGTGAGAATGCTGAGTTTGTTTTACCGGTATTTCAATAGAAAGCACTCTGAAGAACTGGTGTCCTTGATCCCTTGGGCACTGTTGCTCAGCCAGGAGACACGCCGAATGTGCGGTCAACATTTCTACACTGTGGACATTTTCTGCATATTTTTACGAGTCGTCCTTGTATAACTTGGACACCATTTAGACCTCGGTTAACTCCTTTATTTTCTTTAAAAAGGTCATCCACCCAGCGTTCCCGACATGGTATAGGCGTGGACTTGATATTCTTCAAAAATGATCATATTTATATAGCGGTGATGGATTCAAATCGATGATATGTGATTGTTTTGAATTTCCCTTTGTTAAGATCTCATGCGATATTTCCATAATATATTGCAGAGCATAATTAAAGAGTTGGAAAGGAATGGGTGATGTCAAAAAGGAGTTTTTGTCGTGGGACCAAATTGTATTGAAAGATTTTCAGAACAGCGCATTTTTATAGTATTTTGTAGAGTTTAGAAGAGTGGTCATAGAGTCGGGCTGACATAAAGGTCAGGTTCCGTGCATTAATGTCACATACATGACCGTATGAAAAAGTTACAGTATCGGTGCTTAATAGAAGTAATTTTTTCGTTAATATTTTGATGTTTGTACTTGCAAATGCGAAAATATATATAAAAATAAAAAAAACTTAAAGATTGTGTACTGAAAATTTTTATTGTCGGTATTACATTAGGATGTGTATATAACATTAAATTTTGTATAAATTAAGTATAAAACATGTATTTACGGAGGTGCTTTGTGTTGGAGAATATTTTAATATTTATTTGATAAATGTTTAAGATTGTTTTTAAGATAGTTGAGAACAAATAATCGCACATTAATTAACCCAAAGGAGTTTTACACCATTCATGAATAATATTATTCATGGCAGAATTGTTCAGAAGGGTTCAACTTTGTTTTATTGTATTAAAGTTGAGTGAATTTTTGTTTCTTCTCTAACGATGTTTAATCATTCCTTCTGCTTCATCAGTATTTATAGTTTAGTTACATTTTGCTTGTTATATTCATCACAGCTTTTATGTTTATTGTTTTTCCACTCTTAAAAATAATTATATTATTATAATATAAATGTGCAAATTTGTTTTGAACCACTTCGGTTTAATATAACAATCAACCGGTTTCGGAAGTACCCTTTCTTCGTGGGGGCTATATTAAGACTAAATAATAATAATTGGATCATTTGTAAAGCGCCGTTTTTGTGAAAAATCACTTCAAGGGTACAAATATTACTTCCTATTCTTTATCTAATTATGTACAAAAAAAAAACAGATACAAAAAAATCATACTTACCTGCACCTGGCAGGTCGCTTCAGATGAACACAGTTTTATTAGAAAATTTAAGCATAGAGATGATATTTTTACAGTTGCTATTTTATTCTCCTTTTCTATTGATGTTACATTTATTAGAAGATTGGTGGCACAGGAAGAGTTGGTATTTATTTGAAATATCTATAATATTTAGGACTGGAGAATATTTATAAAATGACCTTAAAAAGTGCAAGAAGTTTTTAATTTATATTATCATTTTAAATTTTTTTCACATTTAATTGTTTAGTGTTGCGGGCTGTGGACGTGTTTGTGCACCGATGCATGATTTAAAAAAAAATAAATTCTATAAGCGACTTTAGGTAAGAACTAACCGGCTAGCCTAGTTGAGCAATTTACGTGTGCATTTCTTCAATTTATGGATATGATTGTCTGAAAAGATCAGTTTAGTTCTGAATTCTGTCGAGTCTTTGATAATTCTTAAGTCATGCGGCAGTTCATTCCAGGCTTTAAGGCAACTAATAATAATTAAAATAATTACATCTGCGCTTAGTAAACCCGCATTCTACATAGGTAAAATCCTAAAAAACACTAAAGATTGGAATCATAATTAAGCCACTCAGGCATTTACAAACTTTGTTGCACTAACTGTCCTTCATTCTACATAGGTAAGACATCCCGTAATGTAGATATCAGAATCACGGAACACTTAAGATGTTTAAATAACAATAGTTTGCCAATCATCTCATTTCAACCCATCATATTTTTAATACAGATACAGGAGTTCAAATTCTTTACCGTAATAATAATAAATTGCAATTACAAAATCCCTAAATATTAATTCTAGTCTATTGAATAACCAAGTAAATTTATCATATAGTCCTCTTCCTAATGTCTAATTACCCCTTCACCTTTGGTCGGCTCCCACTCCGATATGACCCTTCCTTCGTCAGGAATATTTAGAATTCCTGACGAAGGAAGGGTACTTCCGAAACCGGTCGATTATTATATTAAATTGAAGTGGTCAAAACAAATTTACGCATTTATATAATGATTATGACAAGCCACAAAGTAAATGCTTTTTACGAATATGAATTATATTATTGTTTACGTTCAAGTGGGTACGTGTGTACTTACATGTTTGCCTGCGACACCCTCAACCAATTACAAAAATAAGTTTAAGCTAAGGAAACGAAACCTAATCCATTTACAATCGATGACTAACAATAACGATTAATTAATAGGTCTTCGAGCTTATTTAAAATTAACAAAATAACATTTTTAAATGTTTGATAAAATACCAAAATCCCTGACATCAGAATGAATAGAGTTGCCTTAACGTATCATTTCGATGGCTGGAGGCAAAGGTTCAGTGACACCCATTTTGACACCAGTCTAGTGTACTGGGTAAACAAATTATAAAACATTCAAACTAAATACTCGAACAAAATATTCAGTTTTTATAAAGAAGCTAAACCTTTTTAATTAAATTGCTGGCACGCTTATCTCGCTCCCTTTTTTGGTTTATTTCCCTTGCGTGTTAGGGCATCTCTATGTATTATTTGCTCTGTGACCCAAATAATCACTTTTTTATGATACTCGATCCACCGAGAAAATATCCTTTTTTTTAAAAACAAACAATACATTAGACATAAAGTGCTTTACAACGTTAAGGGAATATACACCTTATTCTTGCAATTTGCAAATAACATAATCCCATATAAGGTTTTGATGACTAATATCCAATTGTAATTAAATCTATTATGAGATCAATTACAAGAGGCATAAAAGAAGAGCAGTAAAAAAAATTCTTCCAAGTTCTAGACACTTGGATATAAAAATACAAGTTATATGCACATCACATTTCGTTAGTTACTTTTACCAAGTTTATTGGTTTTTTTTTAATAATTTCTTCTCAGTGAACAAAGGATACTAAAATACTTAAAATTAATATTTAAATCTGCTATTTGAGATGACCTTAGCAAAATTATTGCCTTTTTAACACTGAAGTTCCCGCTAAACCAGTTAAAAAAATAATCATGTTCATTGGACCGGTCAGTGGCTGAGTTGCCATCGCATCTGGGTCTCACCCAGGCGTCATGAGTTTAATTCCTCCATCACGACACAAGCAACATCATCCACTTACTGTGATGGTGGTGGAAGATTTTCAAATATTGTTCAATTAAATTAATTAATTGACAAATAATTCAATTTATTAATTGAAAAATAATTCAATTAATTAATTTAAAAATAATTCAATTAATTAATTGAAAAATAATTGAATTAATTAATTGAAAAATAATTCAATTAATTAATTTAAAAATAATTCAATTAATTAATTGAAAAATAATTGAATTAATTAATTGAAAAATAATTCAATTAATCAATTTGACTATTAATTAATTAATTTTAAATTAATCAATTTGACTATTAATTAATTAATTTTAAATTAATCAATTTAACTATTAACTAATTAATTTTAAATGAATCAATTTAACTATTAATTAATTAATTTTAAATTAATCAATTAATAGTTAAATTGATTCATTTAAAATTAATTAATTAATAGATAAATTGATTCATTTAAAATTAATTAATTAATAGTTAAATTGATTAATTTAAAATTAATTCATTAATAGTCAAATTGATTAATTTAAAATTAATTAATTAACAGTTAAATTGATCAATTTAAAATTAATTAATAATTAAATTAATTCATTGAAAATGAATTAATATTTAAATTTGAAAGCTGAACTACAAGAGAAAGTAGGTATTTTTATGCATTTACTTTACCTTTGTCAAAAAATAATGTTACATCATTCCCGACATTACTGCCAAAATTGTGATTTTTTTTAGGATACCAGTAATAATTGAAATGTACAAAATTGTTAGCGTACAATAATAACTTATTATAACGAATGTATGTATGTATATTTCTTGAAACTTATAGATCTTGAGTCACGGCGGTGTCATTTTCCCTAATGCTTAGTTAGAAGTGAATAAACTGCACAAGTCCGCAATTCTGGACACAGTTGAATAGACAAACAATATGAAGCTTTGAAATTTCAAAGTGATGGAAGACGCATTACTAGCTGAAAATAGTTCCACTTATAAATTCCAGACAAAAAATATCATGACATCATATCTCACTGTTTTACAGGTTTTTTGTACTTCGTACAGTCAGATGTCTACTTTAAAGTTAAAATAATCTCAAACAAAAACTTGAACAACGGGAACCAATATGTTGTAAGTGAGACACTGAGTTTCTCAAGTGACATTGCAAACTCCATAAGTAGTTAAATGAAAAAGTTCTTTGTTTAAAACCACTTTATTAAATTTATACATATCGTCCTCTTGGATTAACAAGGTTACATCTGACACGGCAATGTTATGCGATAATGAGCCTTAAAGTTGTTCTCCTTAGAGCACATTATCGTATGACATTGCTGTGTCAGATGAAACCTTGTTATTCCAAGAGGTCGATGTGTCGACCGGTTTCGGTTAATCTTAACCTTCCTCAAGGACCGTAATCATATAAACATAGTTTCATAAATATGGTATACTAACTGAGCGTTGCCCGGAGTTATGAATGGTTTTGTTACCCCTACCTAGTATTTTGTTTAGATTAACCGAAACCGGTCGACATATGTATAAATTTAATAAAGTGGTTTTAAACAAAGAACTTTTTTCATTTAAGTATAATGTCAAGCCACAAAGTGATTGCTTTCTTTCATAATTCAACAAGTAGTATTAGCAAAAGTGACATCTATATGACGGAATAGTGATTATTACATGCTTTGATTTTCCAGTATTTCCCAGCGGAGACCGAGTGTAGTGGTTTATTAGGCACTTGGGTACACCTTCACTTTGTGTATTTTATGAATTTCATCTTGTATCTTGAATAACGGGATAATATTTGTAAGCTAAAATTAAAAGTCTGCAATATTTTAATATTTATTTTGTTAACTTTTAGTTTCTTTGATGACTTTAACAATAAATTCTGTTAACATATATATACAAACCAGGCTGTGTTTTATTTAATTAACATTTCAATTGAATTGCTTCTAAATCATAAGTCCCAACTACCCATAGCCAGTAGGAGGACTACGGTATTCTCAATTAGAGGAGAGTCATTCCGGCCGGACTGAGTCAAATGAATCCGATTCCGAAGGCCTTTGACTCACTCGTTCCGAACTCAAATTCAAGGAACAACAAAGGTTTTGGATTGGAGTCGGAAATGAAAAGTGATCCTATTCAATAGTGCAATACGTTCGATTTTTGCTTCCGGAATCAGAAAATTTTCAGGATTTACACTCTTAGTGTTTCACCGGATTCCACGGAAACGCCAGAACGATAACTCCTGTCGTTTCATCAAATTCGGCGGAAATAATGGACCGAAAAGAACGAAGGACCGAGTCAAAGGAATCAAACCTGTTTGACTGAACTCAGAATTGGAATCGAGTTCGTAAAAAAAAGTGAAATAATCCACTTCTAATCTAAATTGGGGGAATACTTTGAGGCTTAAGGAAGTGAAGGGCAGCTGGGAAATCTGACTATTCAGATCTAGTCCCTACACATAGCTAGTGGTCATTTCAAACAATACTTGGGTTCTAGCACCTTTCCATGAAATAAAAACACAAAATTATAATTATATTGTTATTTGAATAGTATGTACATACAAATAAATACAGAATATGACAATACCTCCAGTTCCTGACATTTAACTTCTGGTGCACGAGCGGCAACGCAAGTATGTACATACAAATAAATACAGAATATGACAATACCTCCAGTTCCTGACATTTAACTTCTGGTGCACGAGCGGCAACGCAAGTATGTACATACAAATAAATACAGAATATGACAGTTCCTGACATTTAACTTCTGGTGCACGAGCGGCAACGCAAGTATGTACATACAAATAAATACAGAATATGACAGTTCCTGACATTTAACTTCTGGTGCACGAGCGGCAACGCAAAAAACATACTTTCTTTTTGTGGGATTATCAACCTTAAAAAATGTTCATAGCTTACTAAATTAAATTACATTAGTTTGCCAACAAAACAATAAATCAGATAACAATTCTTTCTTTTTGTTTTGTGAAACGCCGCTCGTGTGGAATTCAAAACAAAATAACATGTATTGCATCATTCCTTGACGCGTTGTTTATTTGGGTTTTTTTCTGTGAAATACAACAAAATTTGTTGTATTTTACTTTAACCTCTGGTGTGCCACGTTCCCACCAAATAAAACCCCCTAGTGTACCAGCCATAAAATGTAGTGTTGCGTGGAATGTGCTAGCTGACAGTAATTTTGTAATTACTCACTGTTTTACACAATGTTTTTGTAAATTGTACTGTCTTATCAGATAATGTGTTTATGTGTTTATTTACTCCAGAATAGCTACTTATATTCAGAAAATTGATTCTTTTTTCCATCATTTTATATGAAATTTTTTTTTTTTTATGGTTTTATTATATTTTTATAAAGCTAAATTAATGGCCTTCACAATGAAAATAAAATAATACGATGTTTTCCTTTAAATAAATACAGTAATACAACATTGAAAATCATCGTTGCAAGGTTGATGACGCTTTCACGATGGTGACACACTTTTTGCAGATAAAATGTGTATATTTGCACGTAGCGAAATGACAAGATAGAATAATATTAAGATGTATTATTTCCTTGCCAACCGAATAAAAACATATTTTAGTATGCTAGGAGCACTTTTTACAGTTCAAAATACGAGTTGAGTCGGGTGCGTTGATGGAGAATGCCAGCATCGCTGGCACACAAGTAACATTCGCTATTCAATGACAAGTTGATTGGGGAAAAAAGTCAAAATAATTTAATAATCTTCTAGAAAGATCTACAGGAATCTGGTATGCTGCTTCATCTACCTGAAAATAATCGACATACATAATAAAATAACTAAAATTGGATCAATGAATTAATTCAGGCTGACATTGAACCAGAAAAATGCATCTTAGTTTATACTTGC
The DNA here is from genome assembly GCA_022606495.2 of Halesus radiatus. NCBI lineage: Eukaryota > Metazoa > Arthropoda > Insecta > Trichoptera > Limnephilidae > Halesus > Halesus radiatus. The sequence goes on from JAHDVE020005582.1 coordinate 229,158, forward strand.
TATATAGCGGTGAAAGAGGCGTCTGCATCATCTCAACTCTGCTCCAGGTTTACTTGTAATATAGTTTACCAGGCGTAACTGATTATCAGCGGTAATAAGTTTGTTCGTATTTTTCTCATGAATTGAAAGATGAGTGACTGCCTGACGACTGACTACTCATTAGAAACAAAATGAATGGTTATGGCACCCAGGGGCCTTCACTGTTTGCAATCTTTTAGTTTCTGTTTGCAGATTGGTGATAAAGAAATTGATTACAATTCAAAATTCCGGCTCATTCTGCAAACCAAGCTGGCAAACCCTCACTACCAGCCAGAAATGCAGGCCCAGTGCACTCTCATCAATTTCACGGTCACTCGTGATGGGTAAGGAAAGTTCCATATGTACATACTATCAATCCATTATCACATACGAGGTGTGTTCAAAAGAATAGGTGAATTTCGAATTTTTTCGAAAAGTATTTATTTATTCATCAATATCCATTTTCTCCCCTTGAAAGTAATCCCCCTCAGATATAATGCACTTAGTCACCGCTTCTTCCAATCCTCGAAGCACTTCTGGAATGCGCTTTTCGGTATGGCCATCAGCTCGTTCTTCGATTTTGACTTTATCTTATCAATTGTGGCAAAAACGCTTTCCTTTCATTGGTCTCTTCAGTTTCGGGAATAGGAAAAAGTCGCAGGGAGCCAAATCTGGTGAATACGGTGGTTGAGGCATGATTACGGTGTTGTTTTTGGCCAAATAATCATGAACAAGCATTGATGTGTGAGCTGGTGCATTATCGTGATTCAAAATCCATGATTTGTTTTTCCACAATTCCGATCGTTTGAGCATTATTGCTTCACGCAAAAGTTGTGTAACTTCCTTGTAGTATTCCTTATTAACCGTACGACCTGTTGGCAAGAACTCATGATGCACCACGCCATTGTAATCGAAGAAAAAGAAAACAGTGAGCAAACCTTCACATTTGATCGAACTTGGCGTGCTTTTTTCGGTCTTGGCTCTTCTGGCCGCTTCCATTGGGATGATTGGGCCTTGGTTTCGACGTCATAACCATATACCCACGTTTCATCACCAGTTATGACCCTTTTGAGCAAATCTGGATCGTCGTTGACATCATTCAACAATTCCTGATCGATACTAATGCGACGTTGCTTTTGCTCAAAATTTAGCAATTTCGGAACAAACTTCGCTGCCACACGTTTCATGCCCAAAACATCTGAGAAAATTGCATGGCATGAGCCGATTGATATGCCAACATCCTCTGCAACTTCCCTAATAGTGATTCGACGATTTTCCAAAACCATTTTCTTCACTGTTTCGATGTTTTCTTCGTTTGCTGACGTGGTTGCAACTCCAGGACGCTCATCGTCATTAACATCTTCTCGGCCTTCTGTAAAGCGCTTGGATCACTTATAAACACTTTTTTGAGACAATATAGACTCGCCGAATGCCACAGTCAACATTTTAAGTGCATTGGAGCACTTTATTCCATTTTTAACGCAAAATTTAATACATATTCTTTGATCCATATTTTTCAAAAGTAAAAAAATCGAAGAACACACAAAAATGTGACTAACCTTTCCAGTTGTCAAAAATAAACTACTAATCCAAAATGGCTGATAATGCTAACATATGATAAACAAATGTGTACCAACATAACAAAAAAAAAATTCGATAATCGAATGTACACAGCCCGCGAAAATTCAAAATTCACCTTTTCTTTTAAACACACCTCGTATGGCATAGCCATTAGAAAAAAACACAAGGCGACAATTAAACTCATCCTTCAAGTACTGTTCTACACAGACTCGGGTGAAATTTTCAAAATACTTGTCAAATCTGTATTACCACACTTCTTCCAACACAAACTTCCCATTCCAATGACACAATAAAAATCAGATCCTCATCAAATAAAACCCTGAATATCCCGATAACACACACCTCACACGGGTAACAACACCTTAATTACTACGCAATCAAACTTTATAATTGCATGCCCACCACTCTGAAACAACTACTAACTACATATAAATATAATATCTACAATTTATCTCAAAAAATATGTCACAGCCTAGATCATAAATACAAGATATTCACTTTATTCAAAACATGATTAAAACAAACCAAACATAACCCAATACATAAAATGTTATACTTACTTACTTCACAGTCCCTTCTCTCTCTCTCTCTCTCTTTCTCTCTCTTTCTCTCACTTTATCTCACTTTTTCTGTTCAATAAACTTTCCTATTATTGAACAAACTTGAAAGTATATAAAATCACATGTTTCTTCCTTTTTAATAAAAGTAACCAATACACTTCAATACTTGTACCACATTTAACACATTCACGTGAACACCTCAGCACAGGTTCTCCTAGTGAGATGTTCACGACAGATATAACACTCCATTCACAATATCACCTTCTCAAACCTATCTCACACTCCATATTATAAAACACCATACAAAGCACCTTTATTATACTTTAAAAAACATGTTTTGTAAAATGTTACTGTATAATGTATGGATATAAATAAAATAAATACTTGAATCTTCGGTGCTACGACCCTTGGAGTGTCCTGGCCATCTTTAAAAACTCCTACATTCTCCATTCCTGCTGGTCTCTTGTTATTTCGCTCCAGTTCAATATGCATAAAGATGCAGTGTTCATCTCCACCCCGTCCAGCTGCCTAAGTTTAGGTCTCCCAACACTCATAATCGTCCAGTAAGTTTATTAAAAGCTCTAAAAACCTTCTCATATGAATAGTACTTTTTAAAACTTAGGCTTGAAGAACAGCTGCTGGGAGAAGTCGTGAAGTCAGAGAGACCCGATTTGGAATCGCTGCGAGCCGATTTAACCAAGCAACAGAATGACTTCAAAATAACATTGAAGTCCTTGGAGGACGACCTTCTCTGCCGACTCTCTTCGGCGGGACCTGACATTCTGAACGACTCGGCGCTCGTGACCAACTTGGAGACGACAAAGAAGACTGCAGCAAAGATAGCGGCTAAGGTCAAGGAAGCCAAAGTCACGTCTCTGAAGATAGACGAAGCGAGAGAACACTACAGGTTGGTAAAATGTGTTTTAATAATATCTCTTCTAGTATATTTCTCAATTGAACAAGCTTTTGAAAAACAAGCTTTTATAGCTTTATTAACCTGTGGAATGCCAACGAATTCGGAATAGTCACTTTCTCAAGTGATTTTGAGCTTTAAATATGTTTGTACAATACTCAAGTAAATTTTATTTGATTGGCAAATGAATGTTTAAAATATTCTCATTTGTCACGGACGTGGCAACTGAAAAAAATAAATAATATCCTTTCACTGCGAAAAATACTTCCGGTTTTTTAAATCATATAATCAAAATCAATAGGCCCTTTGTAAACAAGACTACGCGAGTATTTGATACCTAAGTTATGTACTCATGTCGCGTACAGTCTGTACAAATTGCTACTGAATTCATCCTTAAAAAATTCAATATTTTTAAAAAACCATATGACTTCCCAACAAACAGTATTTTAGCATTACTACAGCACAAAGATATCAGTAACACAGTAACAATATATACTCAGCAATAAATACTAATGTTAGTAACATCATAGGAGGTCTAACAGTAACACTGTTACGGATAACAGCAGCCCAGCATCATTTTGTATATAAAGGCATTAAATTATTCAATTACCTTCAATTTACGAAATATTCAAGAAAGAACTTTAAGTATTTTTTAAACACCCAGCCTAATCCATTACATAGTAGCAAATTATGTATTTTCTTATATCCACATGTTTAAATGCATATTATATTAAAATGTATACTTTTTTTTAATTCTCTGTTTTTTCACTACATCTGTAAAACACTATTTATTTTTGTAAATTCAGAAATTCTTATTCATGTTTCTGTATACTTAACTTTCCTTAGTTCAAACATTTAATATTTTTCTTTTATATATGTATTTGTTTACACTATAAAGTTTTTTTTTTAATATTAACAAGCTTACATTAGGAAAGAATATATATTGCGCAAAAAAATTAAGTTCTAATGAGTTTTTTTTTCCTTGTTTTGCAGACCTGCGGCGGAACGCGCCTCCCTCCTCTACTTCATCCTGACGGACCTCAGCAAGATCAATCCCATCTACCAGTTCTCCTTGAAAGCGTACTCTGTGGTGTTCAAGGATGCACTGACCAGGGCCGCCCCCGAGGAGCGGCTAGCGCTGAGGGTCCGTAGTCTACTGCACAGCATCACCTTCTCCGTCTTCACGTACACGAGTCGCGGACTGTTTGAGTGCGATAAGCTGATATTCCTGTGCCAGATGGCGCTACAAGTAACAATAATTTTTTTTTAATCTATTATGGTATTATTATTATTACTATTATCCTACTATTTTTATCTTATTGAACATTCTTTCCGTTAAATATGGAAAAAAAAATTATATCTATTTCAAAACTTCATAACTCATGATGGTAATTCGTTACGAACTGAAATAGTTGTATGGGGCAAGTATCAATGATAACAACAACAAAAAGAAATTTTTGCAACAATATGTGACGAGCACAGAGTTAGCCTCAAACTAACTTTGTTACAATTAACCCTTTCAGACTTCAATTAACCACTTTTGTGCAAGCGATCCCAGAGTGACTCTGACATTTGTACCTGTTGTGTGTCAACGATGCCAGAGTGGCTTTCTCTGGCAACACACTCGACTCAACTATATTTTATACTATTTAGATTGTTAAAAATGCTCCTAGCATATTAGAATATTGATTTCACTTTTCTCAAAATAATGTGACATTTTAGTAATATGACATTGAATATCGTCATTGCAAGGTCGATGGTGTTTCCTCAATGGCGACGCACTTAGAGAAAAATGAAATATGTTTGCATGTGACTAAACGACAAGATAGAATTGTATTATATAGATACAATATTTTCTATAATTAATTTATAATAAAGAGCGATTCAAATATATTTTCCTATGATTAAAATATATTAAGGTTAAGAATAGTATAAAATCGAGTTAAGTCATCCGCGTTGCAAGAGAATGCCGCTCCGACATCACTGGCACACGATTGTTACAAATGCCAGAGTGCCGCTCCGGTATCGCTGGCACACAAGCAATTAAAAAATTCGAGAGAGAAGATTCAAACGAGATTAAACACAAAAAAACACTTTTCATAAAATAAAAATGTCTGCCGCCTGAACAAGTATCTAAAATTCAGGCAGTAATGCCAGCAGTTGGAAAACGAAAACCAGCAATTTTATTTGCTCTAGATAGTGAGGTAAAATTTCAGATTTTTTTTTTTAAATATACAAACGTTACGAAAGGGTTAACATCTTGTAATTACTTACAGCATTTTTTCAAAGAAGCCATTTATTAGATGTTAAATCAAACTATGTATGTAGAACTATATAAGAGATGTGCACTTTGCACGCGTTATATCGTTTTACCTGTTAAACTGTCAAATTCGGGAGTCAAAGGTAATAGTAATAATGTACTACATAATATAATATATAAAATATGCACATAAATATTTATCAAGAGCAAAAAGCTACCATAATGTAGAACAGGGTGATGAAAAAATCGTATCGTGGTATAGAGTCGACCGCGGAAATGAGAGTTATTATCTCTCAATTACAGTGTATATTTTTAGATTTCATCTCATTGTCACGAAAGAAGTACCGGGAAGGGGGCGCTGATGAAAAATACAGTCCAAAAGTGGGCGGTGAGACAAATAAGATTGGGAACCTCTGACTTACATAAATCCAAGAAATAAAACTATGAGTTTTTCCAGATACAAATATCCAGCGACGAGGTGTCCGCCGAGGAGATAGACTTCCTGCTGCGCTACGCCGTGAAGGCGCTCGTGCCCCCGGTGCCCGTGCAATGGCTGACCGACCAGGCTTGGGGCGGGGTCAGCGCGCTGGCCAAGATGGAGGACTTTGTCAACCTGGACAAGGACATCGAGAGTGCCAGCAAGAGGTGACTACACATACTGTACAGCGTTTAGGCACTTGTCTGTTATCACTGAACAGATAGATATTACCCTTAGAAGTATTGTCGATTCCCATTTTAAAGAAAACTAATGTGGTCAATTTACATTATCTAAATCCTCTTAGGCCAATGAAATTGATAATCTGCTCAAGAAAACGTTTTGATACATGATAATGTTTTATCAATTTCACCAGGACACGAACACGCCTACAATATGCTTCTTTCGGTTGGACTTAGATAAAATTGTTTTAAGTTGCACCTAGTCTAACCTCACCCGACAGCGACCCTAATTGACCGATCTCATAGAGCAAATAATATATAGAGATTCCGTACCACGTAAGAGTAAGAAATCATATTAAGAGAGGCGATGGACGAGCTAGGGGCTTCTTTAGTTTCACTATGGCACATTTGTGGTGAACCAAGTGACTCCCGATGCCGTCACTATGACCTCCACCAACTCTCCTTCACTATACGAAGAAGAAGAATGATATCCCCACTGGGATTTCTTGTGCTGAGGATGTATTTCATTTACATAATATATAAGTAAATTACATATTTGAATTTGATGAAATTGCTGAAAGAATTGTAATATGAGGTATTTTAGTGCTGTTGAGTAGTTTTGGTGCAGTTGGTCAGTCTGTATGACACTCACTAATGTTACAGTTAATTGTAATCTTATTTGTTTAAATGTAAGGTGACAGTCTCAAATTTAATTTCCAGGTGGCAAAAGTTCACCGAGGGAGAAGCTCCAGAGAAGGATAAGTTCCCTGGAGAGTGGAAGAATAAGACGCCCCTACAGAGGCTGTGCATCATGAGGGCTTTGCGGCCTGATCGGATGACCTACGCCACCAGGTACCTGAAATGTATTATATAATTTTCTTTCCCTTGTCCTGATCGGTTCGGGAATCCATCACTTTGACACGGCGCCTTCAAGTGCCCTGGACCTCCAAGACCTGGACAAACCTAACCCCATGAACCCGGGCACCCCTGCTAAGTCACCAAACATAGAGAACCACTTGGGGTGACCTATACCCATACCCGCCTCCCAAATTCACAACATACTTAGTCATTGAAGAAGATAATATTAACAAATCTTAAATGAATCATGAAACAGAAAATAAAAAGGTCAGTCTTATCTGAGAATCGAACCTAGGACCTCTCTCTTACCGGGACAACGCTCTAACCACTGAGCTAATGAGACCTGTTTATTTTACTTCAATTTGATCAATATCATACTTCAAATTTAAGACTTACCAATATTATCCTCAATTAACACCCCAAGTGGTTTTCTACGTTTGGTGACTTAGCAAGGTTACCTGGGTTCATAGGGTGAGGTTTGTCTAGGTCTTGGTGGCAGATGCGTCTATCCACCAACTGCGTCGCGGCACGGATTGGGGGAGTCCGGTATGGGGAGACTCTTTAACCTCCCCAGCCAGACTCTCTCGACCCACATCAGTGGGGGGGGTGTCCGTCACTCCTGGACACACTGACCCCCAGATTCCTACCCACCCCTCATACCTTAATCCTCTCCAGAAACTCCTCTCCTTTCTTTAAAAAATTCCTCCACACAGCATCCCCAAAGATGATATAGGCCCTGATACAAATAATTTCCCTTGGGGTCTCCTATGTGGAATTAATAATTCTCCTACTACCATCACATTACGCAGAAGTTGTTGCTTGTGTTGTCGTGAAGGACTTAGCCAGCCGAGGAATTGAACTCACACAGCCTAGGTGGGAACCAGACGCGATGCCAACTCAGTCACTGACCGGTCATACATATAACATTTAAAACATTGACTTTTCTGCAAAATTTCACATTTTTTTTGCTAATTTAGCCGAAAAGTCGAAGTTCTATTTTATCTTTGTACTTATTTGTCCCAGTTTTACTTATAATATTTCGTCATTCTTTTGAAAAGTACGGAACAGTAGTTGAATTTTATAATAAAATTATTGTTTAGGTGTTACATAAGAGAGCAGCTGGGAGCAAAGTTTGTAGAAGCCCCTACCGTGAAGTTCTCCAAATCTTATGAAGAGACCAGTCCCTCCACCCCCGTGTTCTTCATTTTGTCTCCAGGAGTGGATCCTCTCAAAGTTCGTATCCAAATTATTTTTATTGAAAATATGAAAGCTATTGATTTTTTAATTGTTATTATTATTATTTTTTTAAATTTTTTATTACAATTACGATTTAATTTGAAATTTATTTTTAAAAAACATTTTTTTAAAACTTTTACAGAATATTACCATATCATATTTATTTACCCATTGGCCCTCATCCCAGAATTAATTTTGTACTAAAAATTAGAAATCTCCTTTTTTTTTTTTTAAAAAGAAAGATAAATATTCCCTGTTTACGAATAACCTGACAATATTTGAAAATCTCCTACTACCATCACAGTAAGCGGAAGATGTTGCTTGTGTCGTAATTGGAGGACTTAGCCAGCCGAGGAATTGAACTCACGATGCCCGGGTGAGACCCAAACGCGATGACAACTCAGCCACTTCAAAGGTCAAAGTCTTTGGCATACTAAATCTCTTAATTTGGAAACCATATGTTTAAGTGTATTAATTTCTTACAATTTACTTGTGTATTGTATCAAGGTACTTACAGGTATTTAGAGATTATTTTTTAAATAATAATAATAGTATGACTAAATGCGGATGTACTTTTTTTTCACATTTTTATTTATGAGTGACAAAAAAATAGAAAATTAATAATTCTTAGAGGCATAATTAATTTATTTAAACACATACTATACCTACATCGATAAAAAAAAAAAATTTTGTAAGATAGTCCTCAAAGCAGTCAGGGGGGTGAAGGGTCACTTTGCATATTTTGCATTCCTAGCGCCATTTTGAAGAAATTCAATGGCCGCCGGCGTCTTATATATTATTGTTATTACTAAGAAATGAAAGCTTTCATTACCTATAGAGCGATGATTGGCATTTCAAATTTGATTCACCGATTGTCACAGGTGTGCCCTTTTTCGTTTTTAGGCCGACATGCTACTAGCCTGCCGCGACGGCGGGTTTGGGTTTAAGTACTAGAGACGCACACCCGCCAGGCATAATTCTCTCTTGGTAGAGATACTAAATTTTAAAAATAAATTAGGAAAATAGAACATAAAGCATAATATTTGACGGCCTCCATGGTCGCGGAGTAAGGCTCTCGACTACGAATCCCGGTGTGCGCAAGTAAGTTTTATTTAATTAATTTTGCAGTTTCAAAATTAATTCATTTAAAAATAATATATAGTATATTTGCTCACGTTCCAGAGTGGAATATACTCTCAGTATCGCCCTGGTGAAAGACCACCATTCAGAATTGAAATGTTGCTTGAAATGGCTTTTAGCCGTGTTTGTTGACCAGATCTGAATAGCCAGGTATTTCCCCACCTTCCTCTTCTCCTTCCCCTCCCCAATACCTTCATCCTCACAAAATTCCCCAATTGGGGATGCCATAGTCTCACTGGCTCCAGACGGTTTGGAGCAGTTGGGACTCTTGTGTGGTATTCATATAAAAAAAAAGATACAAAAATAGAGGAAAAAAGTTTTTTTAAATAAAGCATTTTTAATAAGGCCACAATTTTCAATGACGTGATAGAAGATGGTTAATTTACATTTTAAGCGCACCCCTGTGCCGCACCATACATGCCCTGTATGCTGCTGGCTCATACATGCGCACTAAAACTTCTATAGTTTAATGAGTCCCGCGTGTGACAAAAGTCATCCACATATGTCTATATCGTCACATTCTATATCATTGTACAATCTACACATCCGAGATATTGGATTGTAATTGGGCAATATTGTTATTAAATAACTCAAGATAAAATGATATGAGTCCTTAACTAGCGTCTGTTAGGAACTTTCATGTGAATATACTACTTAGACAATGGGAGGTTACGAGCTTTTTAGGAATAATTTTGAATAAGTATATTAAGTAAGCAGACTATCTTCTTTTTTCCAGAGTAAGAAAATTGAAGTATCGAAGTCATTCCTCAGCTTAAACAACTTATTATTCGGTTCCATGATAATTCCCAGGACGTGGAGAAGCTGGGTAATGAGCTGGGCTTCACGACGGAGCGGCGCAACCTGCACATTGTGTCGCTGGGGCAGGGCCAGGAGGTGGTTGCGGAGGCGGCCATGGCGGCGGCGGCCCGGCGCGGTCACTGGGTCATCCTGCAGAATGTGCACCTCGTGTCCAAGTGGCTGCTCACCCTCGAGAAGAAGATCGAGCAGTACAGCGAGGGGAGCCACGAAAACTACAGGTAACTAGGCTTATTTTGAAACCAATTTGATTATGCATTCGAAAAGTATTGTAGTATAAAAGTATTTTTTAAGCAAATTCATTGTTTTAAATGGCGTCAACATGTTTCTCTCCATTATATTTAATGATCATCAAATTGACGATCGGTATCATTTTGATTTTTTTAAATTTTTTATGTTTCCCTTTAACTTCTAGTGCATTGAAATTACCCATCAGATACGTAAAATTTATATTCGTTGAATGCCAGCGTATCCGATCAGAAATGTCAAAATATATATATTTTTCGTATATGTGTAGAATATAATTAACACATTATCTGGTAAGACGGTACAATTTACAAAAATATAATTTTTCTAAAAACAAATAAGTTATTAAGAAAATAGTTTTAGCCGTTTCACGTCGGGACGTGCGCAAAATTTACCCTCGGCACACTACGGAATTATTAGGCTATGGGAGCTTGGCCCTTCCAAAGGTTAAACACAGATTCTCAGCCAGTTTCAGCTTTTGATCAAATTGTGATGAATTATAATTAATCAATCACTTTCAGTTGTTACATATAACGGTTATGTTGTTAGCTCATCAGCTGGTCACAATTTGTTCAAAAGGTGACACGGGCGGAGGATTTGCGTTTAACGAGGACTGTGCTAATGTCAAAAATTTAAAATGGCGCTGACCGTCGATTTGATGGTTACCAAATGTGATAGAGTGTGAAACATATCAACTTTATTGTTAATAATTAATAATTATTTAGATAACATTGTATGTATGTGTATTGCTTTAGGTTGTTGTTGAGTGCGGAGCCAGCGGCCTCTGCTGCATATCACATCATTCCTCAAGGCATCCTCGAGTCAGCCATCAAGATTACCAATGAACCTCCCACGGGGATGCAAGCCAATTTGCACAAGGCCCTGGATAACTTCTCCCAGGATACTTTGGAAATGTGCTCCAAGGAGGCAGAGTTCAAAGGGATCCTGTTTGCCCTGTGTTATTTCCACGCCGTTGTGGCAGAGAGAAGGAAGTTTGGACCTCAAGGATGGAATAGGTGAGTTATTCTATCCATCCTGTTTTGGCATCTTAAATGCATAATCTATCATCTACCCGCGTATCTAGCGGCGTGCATTGCTCTATAACCAAAGGTGGGCTGTCCGTTTTTCAAGTACGGATATGAATTTATTGTGCATTGAATATTTGAAAAAGACAATTTTATTATCGTCTTTAGCTGACTGTTGTGATCAATTGAATAAATGAGCGTACTACATACCAAATTCGTAGAGAGAATATATTTTGATCGGGAATTTGTCGCTTTCTAAAAATCATTTCCTCTCATGGTTCGTTTTCACAGCTTTTCAGCCTTTATGGATGGCACGCCACTGTGTGTCGAAATAAGCAAAGAGCGTGCGTCAAGACAGAATTGTGTGTATTTTCAACAAAGAGCGCCCAATGTATTTGTTAGAACTTCACATTATTATCGCATTGTGATTTCTACAAAACTTCTGTTATGTTGTGTGTTTTAGGAATTACCCTTTCAACTTGGGCGACCTGATGATCAGCGTGTACGTGCTGTACAACTACCTGGAGAACAACTCGCGTGTGCCGTGGGAGGACCTGCGCTACCTGTTTGGGGAGATCATGTACGGGGGACACATCACGGACGACTGGGATCGCAGACTGTGCAGGACCTACCTCACTGAGTACATGCAGCCTGAACTGGTGAGTGGCTTGATTTATCTACATGGGATTATTTTTGGGAAAAATTGGGTTATTTTTCAGCAAAAATTGAGGTATTTTGCAACAAGATGTGTTATGTTCCCTTTTTGCTATTTTGAGACAAAAGTGGTGCATATTTTATGTTATATATTATTTAATTTGATAAAAAAATTTTTTTTTGGTAATAGAAAAATTAATGCAGAATCGGCGTTTTCAACACGAAGTTAGCAGATTTTCATTTTATGAATTATTAAGTTTAACAAAACCATAGACAAAGAAATATTTAGAACTTGGAATATTACTTTTTTATTTTAAAATACCAAAATTTTGGCGAAATTCGCATTTTTTTCATAAAAATTCGCATTTTCGCAAACGCGTAATATTCAGGTCTCAGTTTAATATATGTATTACAATTTTTTTTTTTTAATTTTTTATACTCCAACTAGATAGATTTTTCCATTTTAGAACTTATATTCATGAAGAAAACAATCTATTAAATGGATAAGTCATGTAACATTTACACCTAGTGGTTTGAACCTCCATCACACTTCAAGCACAATGGTTATTCGTTGTTAAATAATATAGAAAAATGAGAACTTTTTAATAATCTTTCAGATTGATGGCGAACTATACCTCGCTCCCACCTTCATGGCTCCCCCGAACTCCGACTTCTCCAGCTACCACTCCTACATCGACGAGTTCCTGCCCGGAGAGACGCCGTACCTCTACGGGCTCCATCCCAACGCGGAGATCGGAGTGCTCACCACACTCTCCGAGCAACTGTTCAGGACTATCTTCGAGATGCAGCCCAGAGATACGGGATCACAGAGCGGCAGCGGTTTGAGCAGGGAAGAGAAGGTATAATTACAAACCTATTGTCAGTGGCGGCTAGTCGTAAGGAGCGTTGGAGCTACGCACTGCCTGAATTTCTGTCAATCTAAAAATTTTCCGAGAAAAATCACATAAGTTTTTAAAAAAAACTTGTGTGATACCACACAAGAGTCCCAACTGTCTGGAGCCAGTGAGACTATGGCATCCCCAATTGGGGTATGTTGTTAGGCTGAAGGTATTGAGGAGGGAAAGGAGATGGGGAAGAAAAAAGGTGGGGAAGTACCCGGCTTTTCAGATCTGGTCAGCAAACACGGCTAAAGCCATTTTAAGCAACGTTTCGGATTCTGAATGGTGGTCTCTTACCAGGGTGATATTGACAGTAACTACATTGAACCTGCGACCTCCAGATTCGTAGCTAAGGATTGTAACCACTCAACTAGGGAGACCGACACGGCACCTGCAGTTGCTTGAAAATATTATGATTTCTCAGACGGCGATCAGACTTTTACTTCCTCGACGGAAGGAACGATTTGTTTAGTAACATGTTAAACAGCAATGCATTTGTATGATATTATTGTCAATATTGTGTCTCCAATTTAATATCTACTCTTTTCCAGCCAATGTTCCGCTTACAGAATTCTTCCTTTCCGATTTGCCAACAAAGTTTCTTGTGCTAACAGTGGTTAAATGCAGATGTTTATTTATGAAGCTAGCAAGATAAAGAAAAAAATAAGAAGGAAGGGGAAGATAGGATCGGGAGAGGTGTGATGCGGGACAATTTGTGGTTGTACGTATTACTTCGGTTCGATATTTTGACAGGGAAGAATGTCGATATTGTGAAATTGTGCATTATATTGCGCACAATTGCGGCAAATGAAAAAAATCGGTTTGTCGGGTTGGTCTTGATGGTATGTGAATATTTATAAAGTTAATGAGCTCTGGTGAATCCAGGCCGTTATTCTTAATTTTATTTGATCAAACATTATGCATCGCATTTGAAGCTTGATGAAGTTATGGAATTTTAAGGATTCGGTATTATTTGCAAAGTGTTAAATATATAATTTATATACTTAAATTTACATTGTTATATAACATACACAAATCACATGTCATTGAGCGAGCGATTAGTTGTCAACACTGTGTGCTGAATTTCCAACATTTCTTGCACTATGAATGGTTTTGCAGAATATTTTTTGTTTAATTTCGATTACTTTTATGTTCGTTTTCTTTTCATTTCAAATTGTTATGTATTCAAATACATAACAATTTGAAATGCTCATTTTGGAATGAGTATGAATAGTGGAATTATATTATTGGAAATAGGTCGAGTTTTGAAAACAAACTTACAATAAAAAATGCCAGTCCGCCTAAACCTGAACTGATACCAAATAAGAGTGCAAATCTGAAGCAAAGAAAATTACTCAATCATTTAACAGGGCAATGTGTAACAAAGTTTCGTGGCTCCGTGGAAGTGATAAATTAAATAGTTTATTTGTGTTTTTCTTGTCTAATTTACGATGTTGATTCAGTTTGTACGATCAGCGGCGTTGCTGATTTAACTCAGCTTTCCAAAAAAATAAAACTTAATTTTTGTCATAATGGATGTTTTCGCTAAGTAAAAGGAGCGGAGAATAGAACTTCTTTATAATAATAATAAATGTTTATTCCGGTATGTGGGGAGTTTAGTGCAGTCCCATACATTCCATACAAAATATACATGTAATAGTTATAAAAAAATAACAAAATATGTAGAAAAACTTTTTAAAAAATGACACAATAATAAGATAAATAGGTGAATGATAGATACATCACACATAAAACAAAAATTAAAATAAAAAAAAATTATAAAAAACAAAAAATTAAAACAAATATGTATATGAAAATAAAGCCTTTAAGGTGCTGCGGTATTTAAATTGTAAGGGGCCAATATCTTTCTCCAATACTATGCATCGTATAGTATGCGTCGATGCTGGAGGTCAGACTGAGGCGGGCCTCCATGATGAGGATATTCCTGGAGCTGTTTATTCTTTCCCTCATTCCAGCCACTCTGGATCTTATAAGGGCTGCAAAACCGGAAACTCGCCCCTCCGTGAACATACTGGAAGCACTGCATTATCTGGGGAGGTCAAACATTATGCGGAAGGCGTTATTGTCACGAAGTCTTTCCATACCACTCTTTTTATAGTTTGCCCAGAGTTCGCACGTTTACAACGTTGTGCAGAAAGCAAGGAAGAGAGTCCTTTTCACAGCGGTACTAGAAAGGCGAAATCTTCTACTGAGCATGTTCGATTTTACGCTGAGAGTTCGTCTTTGCCTATCAATATCATCATCATCCATCAGAGTAGTGGTGATTATGTGTCGTAGGTATTTTAGTTCCTTCAGTCACCTTCAGGATCATACCGTTCAAGGTAGCTGCAGGAATACTAGTCGGGCCTTGTCCATATCTTATGACCAACAGAACCGATTTATTGGAGTATTATAAATAGGTATGTACCTAATATTCATTTTATTGTCTGACATGATGGTGTAGTCTGGCGAACCCCCACATATTTTGACCACCAGCCACCACTGTTTATTTTTATCAAATAAAATTGCATGAAGGCATGTAATATGGCGAGGCGTCATTGGTAGTAGCGATGGGTCAAGACTCATTTTATTAAGACCGGGAGTTACGGTACCAGCTCAATTTTTTCATATGACTCAATTAAGAGCCGACACATATTAAGAGTCATCTCCCAGTTCATGATCTCATACCCCAGTTTATACGACTCCCGGCTCCTACGTCTCCCAGTTCCCAGCTTATAGGTGTAGGTACAAAACATCCAGATGCCAGACTGTCAGGCACCGTTCACGTATTGTACAGTGCCTATACAAGTACAAATGCGGTAATTATTCTAATTTCTACACACAAATGTGTGAAGCCTTGAAAAAAAATGCTTTAAGATGCATCATGGTGCCAAATATTAATTGCAGAAATATTAATTGTGGAAATATTAATTGCAGAAATATTAATTGCAGAAATATTAATAGCAGAATTTAGCCTTGTAGAAGTTAGACACGTGTATATTGATTTTATATAAACAAATTAGAACAAAGGACCTTATTTAAAGATGCGTCATCGTAGAAATGCATAAAAATCTGAGATATGTTTATCTTTTTAGATAAATAAACAATCTTTCTTAAGTGGTTCCAAAACTTGTCAAAAAAAGTCGCAGTTCAATTGAGCCATGGTACGGTTTGTAATGGTCTAACCATCATCATTTTCTTTTAATAGAACCCTGGAAAATATTTTTTTTTATATGCATAACTTTCATGCTAGAAAAGCTTAAGGGAGCGACATCTATCGACTTGTGGAGAGTTTGATTACAGTGAATTATAATCCAATAATTTTGATTCATAAAACTCGTTGCAACATAAAACCACGAGATGGCAGTGAGAAGAAGACGTTCCCTCTTATAAATAAACATCACAGGATTGGGTGAAATCAACGAAAAAGTTACCAATCAAACGAGCGTTTTACATAAACAACAATTAGTGGTGACAGGACAAAGGAAATATTAATTATTTATGTGAATCGAAAGGGTTCAGATCAACGGCCTATAAAGTAAACATTTCACTAGCGGTCGAACAGGACGAGAAGAGGTCGTGAACTTTAAAGGAAACAATGGGAAATGCAGAGATGAATAACCATTGAAAATGGAAGTAGGAAGTAAAAATAATACGCAAAATGTTAATTACAAATAAAAAAACTACAAAGTGAGGATTTATCTTGCACGGGGAAAGGTGTGTTTGCATTAGAATTTAGACAGAGAGGCGTGTCATGTAAGGTTAAGCGGAAAAACAACGAATTAGAGAAAATAATTCAGAGAACAATAGCTTCAACAGATGAAAAAGGGAAGAAACAAGAATTATACAGTATGGAAACTTCGGCAAACTTAAGAGGCGATTTAGGCGAGAATAATGTGAAATAGGAGTACAATTTTCTAATTTCAGGAACGTAGATAATTACAAGGGAGTGAAACTAGACTGATTTTAGGTGATAAAAGGTATTAATTGAGTAGATTCGGGACATCAGATATTATGAAAATGTAGATGAGAAATGTATCAATCAATTATAAAATTTAAACTGAAGGAATTCAATAGAAATATTGAGATATATGGACTACTACTTTGAATATAGTTCGATACATTTAGGTAAAATTTTGAGGTTGTCAATGACTAATGTAAACAAGGCGACAAGAATTGTGTATTTAAGCGGCCAGATGAACATGAAACTCGGGTGATAGAGAGGCAAACAAACAATTAAGGTTATACAGGGAAGATAGGAATATTTATTTAAGGAAAAGTAATAAAAAATAATGAGTTTTCGATAAACTCTGATTTATATCGGTTTTTTACAAAAGTAAGGGTTATTACCCATAGTAAACAATAGGCTAATGGGATATTGAGTTAGAGTGAAATGGAAGAAAGGGGAGTGGCCAGGAAAGAAGTGAACGAACTCATATCTACCAGGTTTGGGGTAGGTAAATCGCAGGAAAAAACGCCAATAAATTAATACATAAAATTATTAAAGGTAGTGAAAAATCAATTAAGGATGATATCAATCGACCCGGATGAAAGTATAAGCAGACGACAGGTACATGCAAAAGGTGTAATACAGCTAGACCAGGAAGAAGCAGTGCAACACATTGAAAAATCATTCTGGAAAGGTATATTTATTAACTCAGGCAGGTGAGGTGGGGAAGAAATTATAAAGTGTTTACACCAATATTATGATCAATTGAGAATTGCACGAAAATATGCGTTAATCGAATATTCACATGTTAGATCAGAGAAAAACCATGTTACCATCGGAAAATTCATAAATAAAAAGATATCGCGTATAAAGACAACCAGGGACTAAGGGAAATTCTAAAATTGAACGATGTGAAGAAGGCGCTTCTTTAAATAAAATTCAATAATGACATAGTGGCTATAAATACGAGATACCCGAGTTCATAGGCGACCAAAGAATAAGCGATAGATAATATTTTCAGAAAAAAAAACATGAATCGAAATTTCCAATTCTATAATAAGGAACAGCAGGGCGATCTAGAGGAATGAACTAAATTCGATCCTGGCCGGAGTGAGGAAAGGTGATGGATTCAGAGGCGGGCCAGATTTTATCTAAATATTTACATTGAAGAATTACAGTCGAAATTAGTATTACTTACATATAGGTTTACGAGTTAATAGAGAACATAATTTAATGTAGGTATGGAATGGAGTTAAATCCTTTTGATTCTAAGCTAGGTATATAAGGCAATGTAATGAGGGAATATGGGATTAGTCGCGAATACGCCGGGCGAGAAAATATTAAATTACGTGCTGGCCGATTTTAAGTAATTGTTTTGTTTTTGGACTTAGGAAGTTTCATTTGATTTGTTTCTTACAATTAAATAAAGTTTTAAATAAATTCTTTTAAATAGTTGTTGGATTGATTCAACAATAGTTTGATTAAATTCAACAATAGTTTGATAAATATTGAAGTTTCTAAAATTCATTATATTTAAGTTGATACTAAAAATTACTTCTGTGAATTAATTAAAATTGGTGGTTTTAAGTGAAATTATAATAATCGAAAGTGTTTATAAATAAAGTGTTTGAATCGAAGTCTTCTAAAATTCATTATATTTAAGTGAAGTGATATAAAAAAAGTGACCCAGTAAATAAAGTGTTTTGTGTTCGAATTAATATTGTATTAAAATAAATTCTCTTGTTGATCTAATTTTCTCAAAACTGTTAGAGCAATGTGATAATAATAATAATTTAATAAATATTGAAAATTTCTAAAAATTAATAAAGTTATTTGTTTAAAGATTTTTAAAATTAGCTTCTGTGAATTAATTAAAATTGTTTAAATGAAATGTGATTTAATTCATATTTTGTGTTGAACTAAATTCATTACGAGTTTAAGAAAAATTAAATATAATTGCGTTTAAAATAATTTAGTGAAAGTTTAAAACAGCTGAGTCTTAGTTTCATATAATTCATTTTTAATACCTAGCGTGGGATTAATTTCGTCAAAGAAAAATAATAAAGTTCTAAAATATTACCAAGCGTTCGGTTTACGGATTTAATTAATGTTAGTAAAGAGAATTACGTGAGTACAAAGAATAAAATAGGAAAATAAAACAACAAAAATTTAAATATTGTTTAATAATATCCGGATTGAGAGAGCATTAAATTTGAAGAAATAGTACAGATCGGTGGATCACGAATTGAAATTGGGAAACACTAGATTGTATTAAGTAAATATTTCTAACTTAGATTAAACATTCCAGGCAGGGAAGTTCAATATTTTCTGAATCTTCATATTGGCGTGTATAACCCGTCTGGAAAAATTATGAATTTGTCGGAATTCAGGTGAGTCAAATTAATATACAAGTTTTCAGGATCCCGGGGAAGGCGAGGATGGAGATATGAATTATATTTCTAATGACTTATAAGTACATGTATTGTATGTGTGTATATGTAAATATGTATATATATATATTTATATTTACTGTTTAATATATAGGTCAATACTATACGACCGTTATCTATCATGAGTGAATGTTTTGTATACTTGATCAAAGCCGTTCTAATCAAATATTTGTGCTAGCTCCATTAAATATTTTACGATAATCCTCTCTTTTCACATTGAATTATAATTAAACGAGTACTAAAGATAATTCAATTGTCTCACTCAATACCAGTACTTGAATTTAAATATTCAGAAATATAATTTTTACATAAATACATCTAGGTATTTATAATAATTTCCGTTAGATACTTACCTGTATAAACCTCTCTTTTCGCATTGAATTATAATTAAACTAGTACTATAGATAATTCAATTGTCTCACTCAATACCAGTACTTGAATTTAAATATTCAGAAATATAATTTTTACATAAATACATCTAGGTATTTATAATAATTTCCGTTAGATACTTACCTGTATAAACCTCTCTTTTCGCATTGAATTATAATTAAACTAGTACTATAGATAATTCAATTGTCTCACTCATTACCAGCACTTGACTTTTAAATATTCAAAAATACCTATTTTTTTACATAAATACATTTAAGTATTTATAAAAATTTCCGGTAGATACCTACCTGTATAATTGTCTTTATCGAGTAAATTCATAGTCAACAACTTCAGAACATCTTTTATAGGTATTTCACTGTGTAGTGAAATAACTTCGGCTAAAGACTTGGCCTTTACTAAGAGTATGTATGTGTGTATAGGTATATATATATAAGAAAGTGTATAATGTATCTATCAAATCTATATGGCCGTTATTTATTTTATGTTTATTTATATACAATGTTTAATATATATATATATAAAACCATTTATTATATTTATGTATATGTCCTATAAAAACTATTTATTTTATTAGTATATATTTTCCCTAACATATAAATTCGAAAACTAACGTTACTAATATTATCAACATTCCAAACGATTTTTTATTAATTCAAAGATCGTTATCATTCTAAAACAAACCAATGAATCCTAATTGTTATGCTTCCTGACGGGGGTCTCTGACACTTAATAACTGTCGCATATCTCAATGACACACATCCTCGACTGTTATTAAAACTAGGTCAACATTCCAAACCACACCCTCTTTTATCGAAGTATGTAGATACGCATGAGTATATATATATATTCGAATTTCAGTACATCTTACGAAGAATAAGTACTTTAACAAACGTCGACATTTAATTGAAAAATAACTATCATCTTTTGCGGTGGACTATCATCTTTTAGAAATCACGTATTTGTAGTTTGCGTACATAAATAATTTTATAGCGCCATTTTCATAGAAAGATTCAATTCAAAGGCGCTCCACACCCGTTCGAACATATTGATGAATTCAACAGAACAAACAAAAAACCACATTACTAGAAATATCAAAATAAGCATAATCATTCGTCGACAATACGTTCCCAAGTTATGTTATAAAATTAATTTTATCTTCGACTTAGGTTTTCAAGGTTCAGGCCTTGCAAATTTTGGGCTTTTTGGAGTCCTACCCTTTCTCCAAACAAAAAAAAATCAATCTACAGTTAAATTCAAACTACATGAGATAGCAGGGTCTCATTAAACCAATCTGTCAACCAAACCAAAAAATAATATATCATGTATATTGTATTATCACTTTTACGTATATTCTTATGTAATATGTCTGAATATCTGGCACAGATTCACGACCTGCGTTGGAGATGTCAGATCCACAATTTTCTGGGAAAACTGGAGTATTGTGGATTATAAAAACTCGTATTGTTTACATATATTTATAATTTGTACCTATCGATTGGGCAGAAATAATTGCTGAATTTAAGCGTGGTTATCTCTGAACTCTTGATGCGGGGGACGGCCTTTCAACCCGGACTTTGCAAAAATTCGCAAGTATATAATGTTGTTTGACGAGGGGACGGAACCGGTTTGATCTCCTTTAAATGTAACTGTCTGGAGGACGGGAATTCGGAGGGTCTCGGACCCATGGATAAGTAAGGTGCTCTTTCCGTCGCGGTACAGGGGATGACCAATAGCGCACGAACTGAAAATTGAAGAGGTTACGTATACCGTTTGGTCAGGCTGTATGTCTGTGAAGAGAGAGTTACTGACCGGAAACGTGGTCATCTGAGTACTTTAGGGGTTGGTCTGGAGCCGAATTGCAGCAAAACAAACCGTATTCGATCTCTCGTCATAACAAAAGCTGTGAAAACTAAAACCTAATCATGTAATTTTCCCAAATTTAGGAGAGGATGGAGATGGCGCCAAAACAAGTAAAACTGTACCTTTTAACCATGAAATTCATTGAAACTAACCCATGTAGAATAACACTTAGTACGATGAGGAAAGGCGATAATACTGTGATCATTACATTTATGTATACCAAATTATTAAAACTCACGATAGAAGAAAAAAAATAGAAAATTTAGGGG